>JAOALB010000163.1:0-115669 GCA_025331125.1 Mycogone perniciosa
GTCTCCGCCGTTGAAGCATAGGTGCTCAACGTCCGTTGCCTCTGTTTCCGGGCCCGAGATATTGGCCTGGCTCTGGCTGAATACGTCGTCCTCGTCTTCCTCATCAGGCGAATATGATGCATCTGAATCGTACGGGTTGTCGAAACGGCGCTTTCGGTGCGCCATAGTTGAAGTCCTCCGGTGCTTATGGAAGAGGACGATGCACTCTATAGGTGGGTATGGCAGTGGGAGAAAACACAAGTTGGAAGAGAGGGATGGACAAGCTCGAGGCGGAGCGAGCGACCCTTAAGTACAACCTGCGTGATGCCGCCATTTCTGGTGGTTTGTTGGCCCTCGTCGCTGGGGTCAGCGAAAAGAGGTTTCTGGAAGCGCGCACATTTGAGCTCTATCCTCATGTTGGCCATGGAGCTGCCTGGGTATTAGCGGGGTGTAAATGCGGTACCTGTTGGGTACATGGTGGCACAGGAGGGGTCAACTGGGCCGACAGGACTGATTGCTGGCCTTAAAGCGGCGCTGGATTCCTGGCAAAACAACCACTACCTTGGACGGCAGAAACCACCATAACGGGCAGTAAAATCGTCGTCTCATTGTTTAAGGTAGTTAAATTATAATATAATATCCCTGTTTATTAATTATATCTTTAAAATCTATTTTAATCTTTTTCCTATACATAATATCCTTTATTTTAATAATTCTATTACATTTAATAGTTTATAGCCTTTTTATATTAAATTAACGTTTTATTATTCTAAACTTATAAGTTTAACTAATATTTATAGTTTTAATATTATAGTTTATTTGCATTGTGCTTTTTATAGGTT
The DNA here is from genome assembly GCA_025331125.1 of Mycogone perniciosa. Taxonomy (NCBI): domain Eukaryota; kingdom Fungi; phylum Ascomycota; class Sordariomycetes; order Hypocreales; family Hypocreaceae; genus Mycogone; species Mycogone perniciosa. Next base: position 822 of record JAOALB010000163.1, read on the forward strand.
AAACTATTATATAAATAATTACGTTTTAGAATACAGTAAATATATTTATATTAATTATTTATATTATAATATAAAGGTTATATTAAACTTTTAAATATTTATATAAAGTTTCCTTTTAATATTATACTTTAAACTATTCTTTTATTTTAAGTATTAGTTTTAAATTATAATAGCTTAAGTTTATTAAGTATTAATATTTATTACGTTTAACTTTTATACCTTTAATTTCCTTAATCCTTTATTTTTCTTTAATTAATAAAGCTTTAATTACACTAATAACTTATTTATTTTTGAATTTGTTTTAAAATATTGTTTTAAATACTAAAATATAAAATAAATTTAAATGTTATTTCGGAATATAAATTTATAATTAACTTTCAAATTAAGTCTTTAATTAAATAAAGTTTAAGTTATTTAAAATTGAATTTATTATTTAATTATATTATTGTAATATTTATAGCTTTTCTTTTTTAATACATAATAATATTAATAAACTATATTTCCCTTTTTAAAGATTAATCCTTTTAATTTATATTTATCAATATATTTTGTTACTTTTTCTTATATAAAGTAAAAGTATATTTATATTCTGTTTTAAGGGAATTGGCATTTAAAATACATACATATATATATATACTAACATTAACCTAAATAAAGTATAGGAATTGCGCTTTTAATGGATTTATAAAGCTATAGTTAAATAATATAAGGCTAAAAGATACTATAAACTATTTAATTATAATATCTTTAGTTAAAGGTAATTAATAATTATCTTTATATACTTTAATAGCTGTAAGATTATAGGTAAAGTATTATATTAAAAGAAAAAGCACGTTAATATTTATTTTATTTAATGTATTTATTTATATTTATAGTTCTAAATCTTTTTAATTTAATAAGTACTTAAATAAATAATTAATATTATTTAAATAAAATAGTAAATAAAAGGTATAAATATATTAAATATATTAAATACCTTTAATAAAGGTTTACTTATAAATATATATAAATAAAAAACGTAAATCTTAATAAAACATTTATTTTATTAATCCTTTTAATATTAAGATAATAATTATTTAAAATATATATTAATAATATAAGGAAATAAAAGTATACAGTAAAAGAAATAAAAATAAAAATAAAGATATTATTATATATATTATGAATATGCTTATATTTAATAAATACTTAAACTATTTATCAATTTTGAAATATATTTAAATAGCGATATTTATTAAATGTAAATTAATTTATATATAAATAATTTTAAATAAATGAATTTAGCCTTTTTAAATTTATAAACCTATAGGTTAAAGAATTATTATATATAGTATTCATAATTATATATATTAAGGTTAAAGTTATAAAGGTATTTATATTTATTAGTAATATAAATATATTAATATTAAAGAAAATAAATAAAGTTTATAAAGATTATCTTGTAATAGAGTATTAAACGTATTATTATTTATTGAAAGTTTTAAAGGCTTAAAGTATTATTTAATCATAAATAGCTATATATTTAAATATACATTAAAATATTAAAATCTTAAATTAAATAAAATTTAATATTAATAGTTTTTTTCTTTTTGTATAAAATATTATATTTAAGTTAAAATTTATTTTTTAACATTTATAAATAAAACTATATAAGAACTTATAAATATTAATAATATAAAAGGATTATATAAATACTTTAACATTAAATATTTAAAAACGATTATTTTAATATAAATTACTTAAAATAATTAATATATTAATAAAAAACTATATATAGCTATTAATATATTAATAGAATTAAAAGTGAATTTCTATAAATTAGTAGCTATATTAATTTATAAATACAGTATTAATAAAGTTTCATTTATTTGATTTTAAAGAACTATTAACATAATTAAAAGACATTTAATTAATATAATAATAAAATTAAGTTTTTAATTTATTCTTTATAAATTAGAAAGATAAAGTAAAAGAGTAAAGGCTTTTCTTTAAAAAAAGATTATAGTAAAAAGAAAAGGGATTAAATAAAAGTAAATAATTATGTTATAAAATTTAAAATAAAGGTAATATTTAAATTAATATAGAATGGGTTTCTATTAAGTAAAAAGTTAAAAGAATATATAATATTACTTTATATTCTTTTATAAATATAAATATATAATTCAATATATAAAGTAATTTTCTTTATTATATATAAATTATTAGTCTTTTTAAATAAGTTTTTATAATTTATTTACCTTTTCTTTTAATTTTTAATCTTTTTTATGATTTAATTAAAAGACGTATTTTATTGAAAAAAGCTATTATTAATTATATAATATAACTTACTTCATTAATATATTTATTATAAGTCAAAAGACTTTTAATAAACGTCTTTTATTTTAAAAAGTTTAAATTTAACTTTACCTTCTTATTTTATTATTTATTTTAAATAAAGCTTTAATAAAGACATATTATTCAATTAATATTTTAATTTTAACTTTCTTTTAATTTCAGACTACTTTATTATTTAAATTATTAATAATATATATATTAATTAATTAGATTTCCTGATTTATTTGAAAATTACTATTTCCTTTTTATTTATATTAACTTTCTTTTCTTATCTTTTATTAAAGTCATACTTTTAAAAAATACCTTTTATATTATACCTTTAAAAGCCTTTAACCTTCTTCTTAAAATTCTATATATATTAATAAAAGGAATATTTAACTTTATTTATGTTTTAATAAAGGTTTTATATCTTTATAAATTATTATTTTATATTCCTTTTAAATTAATAAAATATATTAAAGGTTTATTTCTTTATTTTATAGGCAATATAATATTTAACTTTACTAAAAGTATTTTTCAATTCAATTTACTATTATTATAGCTATTAAAGACTATATCCTATTCCTTTTTTATAACTATATCTTTATTTTAAGTTTTTAATAAAAGGATTATTTAAATTGTGTCGCGGAGCGCGGTACAGCTATATAGAGTATAGAGAGAAATAGGAATAAAGCTTAATTCTAGTAATAAATATACTGTAATGGCCTCGCTATATATATATATAGCTAATATAAAGGAAAACGTAGAATATATGCATTGTAAGCGCCTATATAGTCTAATATATCGCTTACGCAATATATATATTAGCTAGTATCTGCTATATAAGCAGATAAAAGCTCCTTAGCGCTAATAAGCGCTAATAAGTAGTAGGTCTTTAGCCTACTTAACCTAATATACCCTTTAGTTAATAAGGCTATTCCTAGTGCTTTATTAACTGCTATCCCAGTTTCTTTATAGTATTATAACTGTCTGGCTGCGCTTTTAAAGCCTTTTTTATTTAGTTAAAAGCTCTTTTATTATAAATATATATTAATATTCTATTATTAAAGGTAAAAGGGATATAAACGCTATAGCTATTATTAATCTATAATAATAGGAAATTAAATAATAAAGCTCTTTAAGTAGGTAAATTAATTTTAAATAGCTAAAATAAATATATTAGCTGTCCTTTAACTTTATTTTTCGCTTTTTTTTTAATTATTATTATTATTATTATTATTAATAATAATAGTATTAGCAGTATCAATATAGCTTTAATAAATATTATACTTTTCGCGTATTCCTTTTATAGTATATTTTTATTAACTAATAATAAAATTGCAAAATAAAAATACCTCTTCAGTTAAGTATAGTCGCAGTCGCCTTTTAAAGGTAGCTTATTATAGCGTTAGTTATCTTTAGGCGGCTATACTTACTGCTGCTTTAATTACTGCTCCCGCTATAGCTACTCTTATAGCAGTTTTTACTTTTACCTCTACTCCTACTATTGCTTTTACTGCTATACTATTATCCCCTTTTTATAAAGGTTATTTAAAGTCAGTAATTGCCAGTAAAAGAGATTTCTTTTAATATATTACTATTACCTGCTTTTAGCAGTATATTATTTATTTTAGTAATAACTATTAATATACTTTTTAATATATTTTTCTTTTACTTTTACTATATTATTTTAATTAATTATATACTTTATAGTTATATAATGCTTATATTAATTATATATTAACTTTTTTAAGCTATAAATAAAAATAATAATTAAATAAATATATTATTGTTTTTTTAAATATTTATAAAATAATGCAATTAAATAGCAATTTATTATAAAAAAGTATTATACCTTTAATTTAATTTATTAAAAAAAGACGATTTAGTTTATATTAAAAAGGTAACTGCTTTAAGTAACTATAATAATAATACCTTTTATATATAGGTATATAAAGGGTAGAAAACTTTAAATAATTAATTATTATAGTAATAAAGTATACCTTTTATAGTAAATAGCCTTTAAGCTAAAATTAAATAGTTTTTTATACTTTTATATATTTTATTCTAGTAATTATATATTTATTAAATTTAATAGTACTTTAAAGTGCTTAAAGTGCTGCTAAAGAAAAGCTTTAATAAACCTATTAATAAGTATAAAGTTAATAAAGAGATAAAAGACTAAAAATAATCTTTTTTAATATTCCTGCTAAAGTTATATATTTTATATATTAATATAATATAGGCAAGTATTAATTTATATACTTTCTTTAATTATAAAATATATAATTAACTAATTATTATAGTTAATATTTTAATTAACGCTAAACTTAAATTTTATTTTTTAAACAAGGCAATATAAATTTATTATCTCTTTTACTATTTAAATAAAAGTAAATAACTTTACTTTAATTATAAATATATTAACTATACTTTAGTGTATAATATTTTATAAAATAAAGCTTAAAAAGAGTATAATAAAATACTTTTAAAATAATCTTTAAGTATTTATATTCTTAATAAAAAAAGTATTACTTAAAGCAGTTAAAACTTATATTTCGCCTCGCGCTTTATATTAAAAAGCTAAAAAGCGCTATATATATATATAGCGGATTAGCTAATTAACTGCTTTAAAGTGCTTTGTATTAAGGTTAGTTAAAAACTGCAATAAAGTTAAAGTATTATATACTATATTTAACTTTATTATAATAGCTATATAAAGTATAAATTTTACCTTTTCTTAATATATTTTAATAGTTATTTTTAAAGCTTATATTATAACTTTCTTAAACTCTATAATTAATATTAAAACTATCAAAAGCTATATTTTATTATTAAACTTAAATTATTTTATAACCTTTTTAAAATAGATTTATAGGAAAAGTATATTTTATACTTTTTATAGTTTTGTCATTTTAATATTTAAAAACTATTATATATCCCCTTTACTATAAAGCTTATACTTTACTTTAAAAGTATTTAATAGCTTAATATAAAGAGTTTTATTATTATAATAATATATAATTAAAATATTATTTATATAAAATATAATAAAAATCTTTTAAGTTTAATTATAAAAAAGGCAAGGCTTTTTAAAGCTTAAAATTAACCTTTATTTCTTTAAAGTTAAAGATAATTTATTAAACTATAATTTTAATAAGTCTTTTAGTTTATATAAAGCTTTAGTAAGCTTTAAATAAATATTTAATAGCTTAAAACCTTTAAAAAGCCTATATATAACTAGTTTTAAATTTTTATCCTTTAAAGCATTAAAAAAAGCATTTTTAATATTATATTACTTTAACTTAAAGTTAAATCTTACTGTTAAAGCAATAAATATATAAAAAAAACGCGCTGTTAATATAGCTATATATATACTTTTTATTATAAAGTATTCCTATAAATCCCTTTAAACTATAAATTAAGCTTTATAGTATTTTAAATTTCTATTCTAGTTAAATTTATATATAAAAACCTAATATATAGGTAATAGCTTTATCTTTGCCTTTAAGTATAGTATCTTTTATTAAGTTCCTTTTATGCGCAGAGAGTTAATTTTATTATATACAGTTTATTTAAACCTAGCTTTAAGTAAATGTTTTATAAACTCCTTTTAGTCTTTTAGAAGTTTCGCTAAATCCTTTTAATAAACAGTTTATTTATTAAAAGTAATACTTTTTTAAAGGGAAGCTTTTTAATTTATTACTATATTAAAAACAGTAAATGCTATTACTATACTTTTTAATTTACTGCTTATTAGCTTTTATTAATTAAATAGCAGTTAATATAGTATTAAATTAAAAGGTTTTATAATTATTAAATATATACTAGGCTTATTATCTTTTAAAGTCGTATTTAAAGTATATATCTTGATTTTATATACTAGGAAATATTTATTAACCTTTCTTACAGGTTATTTCCTTTAAAGTTTTATACTCCTGCAAATATTAGCTACTGCTTTACCGCTTAAAGAATTACTAGCTAGCTTTTCCTTTAAAATCTACTCTTTTAATATAAAAGTAAATAAGTCTTTTATATATTAGTTTACCTTTAGCTATAGCAGTTTATTCTCTTTTATTAGGTAATGCACTTTTAATATATAAAGCTGTTTTTCTGCTAGCTTTTTTTCTTTTAAAAAAAAGTAAATTACTTTTAAAAGTATTACTTAAAGTTCCTATTAATATACTGGTTTTATTTATAAAGATTAACTATTTTAAAGTAGCCTTTAATATTTAAAGACTAAAAGGTCTTTTTAAGTATATTAATAGTTTACTTAAAGTATTTATTAAGCTAATTTTAATACTTTATATAATTTTTACCTTTAAAAGTATATTTTCTTTTTCTGTATTACCTATAAAGGTATCCTTTACTGCAGGAATATATATTAAAAAGAGTTTAAATTTTAATTTATTTTCTTTAACTTTATTAAATAGTTTATTTAATTTAACTATAGACAGCTTATCTATACTTTTTTTTTACTATTAAAGAAATTAATTTTATTAAACTGTATATTCTTTATAATAATTACCTTTACTAAACAGGGTAATTAAATGCAATATATATTATTTACAGTATATCTAATAAAATATTTAATTAAGCCTTTAAGCTTTATTTTAAATTCTCTTTTATTTTAGCCAGCTTTATAGTCTTTATTAAGTATATAAGCGCAGCAGCTATATATATAAAGTCCGCTTTAATTTAGCTATAAGTCTGCAGACAGCTCTTTTATTAAAAGGGGCGCAAAATCGCAAAACTATTACTTTAATTTTTTAATAGGTAATATTATATTAAGGCTATATATAAAACTTATATTAATAATATATACTACAGCTTTTATACTTTTAGGCTATAAATTAATTAAAAGGCTTACAGCTTTAAGTATCTTTATCGATTTATTTATAACTTCCTAACCCGCGCGCTTTAAGGCGCTATTTAGCTTATATATATAGGGAAGGGTAAGCTTTAAAATAATTCCTTTTGCATTTACTTAAATCTAAAAGTATATTAAGCCTTTAACTGCAATTACAGCTTTCTTATTATTTTACCTAAAAAAATACACTAAAATATTATATTGCGTTTTTACTATACTTATAAAATTAAAAAGAGTATTAAAGATTATATTTTATTCTTTATTTACTAAAAGGCGCGTATATAACTATAAAGTATATTCTTTTTTAAGTATTAAAAGCCAGTTATCTTTATTATAACTATAAAGATAATCTTAAAGATCCTAGTATACTTTAAAGAATAGTCTTAATGCTTATCTCTTAAATATTCTGCGAAAAATAACCTATTTTATATATATAAAAGTATAGGCTTTACACTTTATTTATATAGTTCCTTTAATATATATATTCTTTATAGTCTTTACCAGTACATTAAGTGCTTTTAGGCCTAAATATCTTAATTATAGGTGCTAGAGCTGCTTTAAGTCGTTATATAGTATTAGTAGGTTATATATTAGTCTTCTCCTTTTTTTTAATATTATATAAATACAGTAGTCTGCGCTAAAAAAAAGGAATAAAGTAGTTATACTGTTTAGGATAGTATATGTAAAGATAAGGGCAATATAAAGTAATAGGGGTTTATATTAAAGAAATAGAAAATTATACCTATACTTTACCTTCCCTATAATAGTATTTAAATTTACTATATTAATATAAAGTGTATTATTATACCCTATAAGCTATATTCCTGCTTTTTAAAGCTTTAATAAAGATATAATATTAATATAAAATCCTTTAACTATAGCTATATCTATAAACTTTATTAAGCGCGCTGCCTTTTAATATAGATTATAAAAAATATCCTTTAATAGGCAGTATCCTTTTCCAGCTATAAAATACTTAACTCCTTTTACTTTAATATAATTATTTTCTATACTTAAAATAAAAAAGTTAAAAATAAAGTAATTCCTGCTATTTACTAAATAAATAATATTATAAGTATTAAAGAGAGTGCTTTAAAAGAGGCAGTAAAGTATATTTTATATATTAATATATATTAATATATTTATTATATATACTGCAAGGCTTATATCTTCTCTATTAATTAAGTTTAAGGAGATTAAAGTAGCTATAATAGTTAAAGCTATATCTCTTTAAATTAAGGCTATAAAGTTAATACCCTTTTTATTAAGTTTATTGCAGAGTGTATATTATTTATCTTTTTAAAGGCAAATATAAATTTCTGTAGTTTATTATAGGTTAAAGATATATTTCCCTTTTTTATTAGGTTTTCCTTTAAGCGCAGCTAATAGTATACTATAGTCCTTTAAAGGCCAATTATACCTTTTTTATTTATATAGGTATTCCTTCTTAATAGGAGCTTTTAAATATATAGTATTATTTGCTATAGCTTTATCTAAGCAGTTGCCGAATATTATATAAAGTCTATAAATATAATTTTCTATATTTTATATACTATTTAAGAAAAGTTAATTAAATTAATTAAAAGAGAAGATTTTAGCGGTTTTGCTGCTTTTAATTTAACTATTTATATAATATAAGTAGTGTAAAGTAAAGTTTAAGGTATAGTATACTTTAATAGTTTTTAAAAAAGCCCTTTAAGCAGCTATTTCTATAACTTTAAAGAGCTTATACTTTACTGCATTTATATAAATGCGCGCTTAGTTTATATACTATACTTTTAGCTTTAGATTCCTATACTTTACATTATATAGGGCGTATTTATATAAAATCTATACTTTTTCGCGTATTATATCCTTACAAAGAGTTAATTATTCTTTAAGTTTCTTTATAATTTAATAAATAGTAAACTTAATATTTAATTTTTTATTATTTTTATTAACTGCTTTAATAGTACTAGAGGCTAAGGCTATAGTTTAAATTACAGCTTTAAAGTCTATAAAGACTAAAGTATAAATACTAGTATTAACTATCTTTTATATTTATTTAAAGATTACTGCCTTAGCCTTCCTCTTTTTAATATATAAGGCAATAATCTATTAGTGCTTATATAATAAACTATTATAATAAATAGAGATATTTATTAAAGTGGCTTTTTTTTAAATACTTTTAAAGCAGTTTCTTTTATTTTAATTAAAGTAAATAGCTTTAAAGTAAAGAAATAGTTATCTTAATCGGGGAAATTAAAATTAACTTTATTCTAAATCTTTGCAGTAGTTGTATAGTTATTTAAAACAGTAATCTATTTAATCCACTATACTATTAAATCCAGCTTTATAAAGGTAATATCTCTTGTATTATCTATTATAGAAAGTGGCTTTAAAAGCTTAAAGGCGGAAGGAAAAAACTAAAGGTAAAGATATAATATTAAGGGAAATTTCTAGTAACTCTAATAGTTACTACCTAGGCTTATAACTATCGCAAAGCGCAGTATAGCTATATAAAGTATAGAGAGAAATAGGAATAAAGCTTAATTCTAGTAATAAATATACTGTAATAGCCTTACTATATATATATATAGCTAATATAAAGGAAAACGTAGAATGTATACATTATAAGCGCCTATACAGTCTAATATATTACTTACGCAATATATATATTAACTAGTATCTGCTATATAAGCAGATAAAAGCTCCCTAGCGCTAATAAGCGCTAATAAGTGGTAGGTCCTTAGTCTACCTAACCTAACAAATTGTCTTTAATTTAATGCCTTTTTATATATTTAATAATATTCTTTTAACTATTAACTTTAATAAAGTAATTAAAATATAGCTATTACTTTCTTTAAAAAAGATTAAATATTTACTTTTCTTAAACTAAGAATTACTAATTATTTTAATTTTCTAATAGCTTTTTATTTTATAAAAAGTTCTTTTTACTTTATAAAAAAACAAATATAAAGTTAAATAATTTTATAAATTTAAAAATTTATTTTAGCCTTTATTATTCAAAAGTAAATAATAGGTAAAAGTAAAATAATAGATATGATTTAATTTTGTAATTTCTTTTTTATAATGTAATTAAATCATAGCTCTTTATAGATAAAGTAATTAACTTTAACTTAATAAGTATTTCTTTCAAAAAGAATTTAATATTATCTCTAAAATATTATTATTTACTTTAATTTATATATTTCTATATAAAAATAATGATTTTAATTTATATATCTATGTTAAGAGTTATTACTTTAATATATTATAGAGGATTACATTTAAATTAATATATCTCTTTTTCTTTTAATTTATAAATTTATATTTTAACCTTAAATTAAACTATTTAATTTTATAGTTTATATTCCTTTTTAATAGTTCAAGGCTTACTATAAAGTCAATTGAATTTATAATTATTAATAACTTTCATTATTATTTTATCTCCTATTTTATTATTAACTAAATCTCTCTTTATATTAAAGCTTTTATTTATAAAGGTTTCTTTATTATTCTTTACTATATATTAGCTAAATCTATTTTCTTTAAACCTTTTTAAATTGTCCTTTAAGTAGATTCTATTAAATAAAATCCTATTTAATACTTTTAACTTATAAACCTTTATTACTTTTATTAAAAACCTTACTTTCAATATATTTAATTAGTCTAGTCTTAATTTTATATCTTCAAAAAAATCCTTTTTAATATTTTATATTATAAAATAAAATACACTTATTTAAAAAGAAATATTTCATTAACTTTTATAAAAAGTCTTTATTACTAATATTCATTTATTTGATTAATATTTATTATAATAACATTATATTCTTTTAAATTCCTTTTATATTCCCTTTTATTCTATATATCAATATATATTATAACTTAATTTATTATTATATAAACTTTATTTTAAGTAAGTAACTATTAAATAAATAATCTTACTTTTAAAAGGAAAATCAATTTTAAATTAAATAGTACGTAAGATATAAAATATTATATTAAGCCTTTTATAATATATTCATTTACTACAATTACTGAATTTCAATTTTAAAATTAATCTTTACTATATTTAATTATTATTATTATTAATACTAATATTACACTTTAATAATTTATTTCTATAAAGGTATTAACCTTAAACTTATATATTTATATTAAAATAAATTTAACCTTTAAATTGATTAATATTTATAAAGGTATTTTCCTTATTTTAACTCTTTTATATATTATAGTTTAACTTATTATTCGACATTAATAACTTTATTTAAATATAAGTTTTATTATTATTAATAATAAAGTTAATATAAGTTTCATTTTTATTTGTTTATAAAAATCATATTTTCCATTTTATAAATAAATATATATATAGTTACTTAAAATATATTTAATATAAAAATAAATCTTTTTAATAAACTTAATTAACTTATAGCCCCTTGATTAATTTATCTGCCTTAAAGAGGGTCTTTAATATACTAGTCTTTTACTATTCCTTATAAAAGTAAAAAGACTATTAAAGTTAAAGATACCTTTAGCAGCAAATAATTAATTTACTTTTAATCAAGAGGCTGTATTTTAAATATAAAGACTTTTAAGTAAAGCTACTCCTTTAAACTATTAACTAGGCCTTTTAAATAATACTTTATTTATAGAAAAAGAACTTAGTATTTATATTTAGTAAATAGAGAATAAATAGTAAATGCACTTAAAAAGGAAATATTTAAATATTCATTTTAAAGGGAAAACCTTTCTTTTAAACTTTTAAAAATTAAAAGTTTATTGCCTATAATTAGCTTATTATATACTATTAATTGAAAATAACTTTATAAAGGCAATTAAAGTAAAGTGTAAATTTAAGTTTTTTATTATAAAGGAAAGTTTTATGTAAAACTATAGACTTTTTTTACTATTATTAAGAGGCAATTTAAATTATCTCTTTATACCTTTTTTTAAGTAGCCTATAAAATTATTTATACTGCTTTTTTACTTAAAAAGAGATATTTAATAATAATAGGTTAGCTATTTTAACGAGAAAGGTAAATTAACTGGATTAATTATTTAAGATAGGTTTTATTAATAGCTTAAAGATAATAATCGCAATAGCTTAATTAAATATTATAAAGTAACTTTATAAATCTTTTATTTATATTAAACTGCTAAATAAAATTTTTAGTTATTCGTTTTTCATTTAAGATTATTAACAGTAAACCTTTTAAAATAATTCCTTTATAGCTTAAAACTTATATATTTCTATAATACCTTTCCCTTATAGTATATAAGTAAATACTTTACTATAAAATCTTTATAACCTAGTAAAAGTTAATTTATATTAGTATAACTATTAAGGCTTTTATATATAGCTATATTAATAATATAAATAGCTTTTAATAGAAATTTCGATTTTAAATAAAATATAGAATAACTAAATTTATTAATAAGCGGGGATTATATTAAAATCATACTGCTAATACTTTAAAGAATATAATAACTAAAATACTTAAAAGTTTAAAAGAATAGAAAAACCTGTTTAATTTAATAATTTATTAAAGATATAATAGTCTTTACTATAAAACCTTTTACTAAGCTTTTAATTATATATAGTATAGTAGTAAATACTACTTTATTAAAAAGTATAAGAACCCCATTTAAGTATACTTTACTAGCAGAAATGTTAAATATATAGTTTATTAAACTTAAGAATATAATTGCTATATAGATTTACCTATAAAATAACTGGAAAAGATATAGTTAAGTAGCTACCAGTAATATATAAATGCTTTATTTAATCCTGGCAGCGATATTTATATTATTTCTTTATAATAAAAGGATTAATTAAAAAGTTTATTACTGGTTTTTAAGTTTACTATTATTGTCCTAGGTATTTCTACTATAATTTATAGCTATATAGATATATTTATAAAGATAGTTAATAATTAAGTAGAAAAAGAGTAGTTATTTTATTATGTTATTGCTAATAGCTTAAAAGACTTTATTTTAAAATGACTTTAATTTTAAGAAGCTAATTTTACCCTTTTATAGAAGTATAATTAATAAAACTATCCTTTAACTAGGGATTTTATTCTTAATAGCCTTGAAAAAGCTGCTATAATAAACTATTAAACAAGCTTAAGTAGCTTTGCTATTAGTAATTAAAAAAAAGCTAAAAGTTAGGTTAAAAGCTTTGGAAAACCTATTATCTTTTAACTTAAATAAAGCTACTTCCCTAAAAGACTATAAATTAACTTTATATTTAAAATTGCTTCTTATATGTTATAACCTTATTAGCATTCTTTTTATAAAAGAAGCTGCTAATATATTGGTAATTTAATAGTATATTATTAAGTTAAAAGATAGCAAATTGCCTTTATAGAGTCCTATCTATACCCTAATATATAAAGACTTAAAAGCTTTTTGCGAGTATTTAGAAAAAGTATTATAAAATATATAGATTTAGCAGTCTATTAGTACTGCAGGTGCCCCTATAATCTTTATATTAAAGAAGGTAGTAAGCTGCGAATATATATTAATTTCTATACTTTAAATAAAATAACTTACAAGAACCATGCTCCTTTACTATTAATTTTTAAGATTTTTAGTAGACTTTTATATATTAATATTTCTATTAACCTTAATCTAAAAGATATATATTACTGGATACCTATCTGCAAAAAGGATAAATAAAAGATAGTATTTGACTGCTAATATAAGTATTGTAAGTATAATATTATACTATTTAACTTTATAAATTCCTTTATAACTTTTTAGTAATATATTAATAATATACTATAAGATTTAATTACTTTTATTTGTATTATATATTTTAATAATATTCTAATTTATTGCTATACTTTTAAAGAGTATATATAATATATTCGCTGAATATTTAAAAAGTCTGCAATATATAAAGTTATATACTAATATTAATAAATATATCTTTTATATTATCCTAATAGTTTTCTTTAAATATATTATTATACTTAATAACATTAAAATAAAATAGTTATATATTTAAGCTATTGTTAAATAGCTGGTACTTAAAATCATTTATAATATCTTTATATTCCTAGGATTTATAGGATTTTACTGTTACTATATTAAAACGTACAGTAAAATTATAGTACTTTTAACGGATTAAGTTTATAGAAAGCGAAAAGGGTCTTTATAGTTAAAGCCTAGTACTTTTAAAGCTTTTTAATAATTAAAGAAAAAGCTTTTAAAAAAACCTATTTTAAGATATTATAAGTTAAAGGCGCTGATTTATATAAAGATAAATATATTAAACTATATAATTAAGGCAGTATTTGTTTAGTATTGGCGAGATACCTGGCACTTGATAGTATATATATTAAAAAAGCTAGGTAATTTTAAATTATATTATTATACCCTTAATATTGAATTTCGTACTATTATAAAAGCTTTTTAAATATAAAGACACTATTTAATATATAAGTATAGAGATTTAAGTTATAATAGACTATTTTAATTATTATTACTTTATAGATAAATAAAAGCTTGTATACTGGTAGGCAAAGGCTTTTAATAAACTAGCTTTATTTAATTTTTATATTAAATATAGGCTAGGGAAAATAAACCCCGCCAATACCCTGTTCTAATACCTTAATTTCTATAACTTTATTAAAATTAAAAAATTGCAGTAAGGCTATATGTTAATAATCTTACAGCGTTTTTATAGTATAAAAGTTAACAGCTTATATAAACTAAAGGGATCTATAGCAGTATACTATAATAACTAGGAATATATAAAGTCGCTTATAAATAAAAGTATTACTTTCGCGTTGCGTTAAGTTAAGGGATAGGGATTAAATGCTATTTAGCAGATAGCTTATTTATAGAGTATAGTAGCTAGAGTTATAATTACTGGTTTATAAGTTATATAGTAGACTACTATAGGTTTGCCGCTAAAACTATAAAATTCTTTGCATTTAGCTATCCTATAAACTTAATAAAGAGATTACTTTATTTAATAAAAGGTTTAAAGTTAAGGAGTAATTAGTATATTTTATAGTAATAACTAGGCTATTAATAATAAATAGCTTATTTACTTTTAAAGTAAAGTCTATATATTAATAAGTCTTTATATTAAGATTTTAATACTACTTTATAGTAATTTAACTGCTAAATATTAAAGAGTTAATTATACTTTAAAATATATTATATTAACCTATTATTAGTAAAGTATAAAGTAAAATATTAATTATTATATATTTTTATATTATATTTACTAAATAGTAAAGGCAAGAACCTATTAACTTTATAGTAAATTTACTTTATTATTAATATTAAAAAGACCTTTTAGAGAAATTCCTATAGACTTTATTATAAACTTACCAGAAATCCTAAACTATAAAGGTAAATACCTATATAATACAATTCCTATTATTATTAACTAATATATAAAATATACCCTATATATATTTATAATAGTATATATTATAAGTGATAGGGTTATTAACCTTTTTATAAAATTTATTTATTTAATCTTTAAAATACTATAAGGAATTATCTTTAATAAAGATTAATTATTTAAATCTGGATTTTAATAAGGTTTCTGTTATTTATTTGCTTATAAACAGTAATTTAGTATTATGTTTTATTTATAGACTAATAACTAAATTAAATAATAGAATTAAGCCTTAAAGTATTATTTATATTTTTTCTATAGTAAATAATAAAATAATTAGCTATAAAAATTATTTTTCGCTTAGTTTATATATAATAATGCTGAATATTTTATAACTAGCTATTTATTAGCTTTTTTACTGCTTAGCTATAAGCCTAATACTTGAAGTTATAATAAATTAACCTATTATAGATATTATATAAATACTATTACTAAGGTAAAAGAGCTTTAAGCTACCTGTCAAAAAGCTAAATAAACTTTATAACAAAGTTGAAAAAAAATATAAAAAGTAGTATAATATTTATTAACTTAAAAAGAAATTTACTATTAGCGATTAGGTATAACTTTCTATAAAATACTTAAAACTTTAATAATTTAATAAAAACTTTACTGAAAAGTATATTAGTTTTTATTAAGTTAAACACTAAATTGGAATAAGTAGATTAATATACTAGCTTTATTTCCTAGTTTCTATTAAAGTTTATAATGTTTTTAATATTATAAATCTTAAGCTATATTATAGCTGTAAAGGAGAACCTTTTAAGCTAATAGATTACCCTTTTAGCGTTAAAGAGATATTTAAAGTTAAGGAAATTATTAATTATAAATATAAAGGGATATAGCGCTTATATTTAAATAAGTGGAAAAACTACTTAAAAATCAATAATATTTAATAAAAGAAAGGTAATTTTATTAATATTAAGTTAATTTAAAACTATAAATAGTGTTTTATTAGTAAATAACTAGCTATTACTATAAAATATTATAAAGTTAAAGGGAGTAGGGTATTATATAGTTTTAATTAGTTAATTAAAAATAGAAAATAAACTTATAATAGTATATATCTTGCAGTAAATAGGCGGCAATACTGTTAGTAAAAAATAGCTAATTCTCTTTATTTTTAAATAATACTTTATTGTAATCTTTTATAATAGTAGGATATACTTACGGAATTATAGGAATTTTAATATACTAGTATATTATATAATAATTAACTAAGAACTGCCTATTATAAATAAAGAAATATATACTAGAATAAAAGTATATATATGATAGCAGTAATAGTAGTAAAAGACTATATTTAATTGAGAGTAACTTGAAGGTTTAAGCCCTGTAGGTTTTAGCAGTAATATTATTTATTTATTATAAACTCTTTTTCTTTTTACTTTTTAGTTAAGCTTAACTTTTATTACATTAATATAAAGTTCTTTTTCTATTAGACTGATAGTAATATTATTATAGCCTAGTTTTTATTAATTATTACTATTTAGTAAAAGAGTAATATTAAAGTATTTACTTTATTAAGACAGGACTTTTAAGAATATTAAATTAATATTTTAATAGTATTAATAGGCAATTGAATTATATAATTTATTATTTAAAAAATAATAAAAATATTTCTTAAAAGCAGTTAATATAATATAAGTTAATATAGAAAGTTTTGCTTTTTAATTATATAAAACTTATATTTATTATTATAATATTAAAGAGGCTTTTTTCTTAACTTTATATTTTATTTAATAAAAAGGTTAAAATAATAATAATATAAAGCAGGGCGTTTATAATAAGTTAACAGTAGCTAATAGTTATATCTATACTAAAACACCTATTAAATTAAATTACTAGCAGCTTTATAGCATTTTATTAGCGAGGGTGTAGTAATTTTAAAGGGAAGGTATCTTAATAGAAATATAATCGAGATAGTATTAGCTGTAAACGAAAACAGGCTTACTATATTACAGTTCTTAGGTACTATAAGATTACTGTTATTTTCTAAAACTAAGCTATAAGTATATTAAATAGGAAGTTATAGTAAAGAATTAGCTATAAAAGACTTATAAAGCAGCGATATCTATTATAAAAGGAAAAAGAGAATTTATAGTAGTAAGGTAAACTAAAAGAAGAGAACTGCTATTATATAATAGGTTAGCTGGTAATAAAAAGTGAGAGGAAGGAATATTTACAGAAAAAGCGCCTATAAAGAGAAAAAGAGGGCAAGAGAGAGAGAGAGATAAAAAGGAAAAAAAGAAGGAAAAGAGAAAGGTAAATAAAAATTAAAGTTATAAAAGAAAAGAAAAGCAAAGCAAAAATATATATAGTATACTTATATATAATAGTAAATTAAAACAAGAAAAATAAAGTAAATTATTTATATATTAGCAGCAAAAAGTTAATTTATTATATAAGACTTTTTTATTAGCCTTCAAATTTAATTATATAAAAGTATAATTTTAAACTATAAAGTTAAAAACTTTTCAAGCTATTAAGTATAGGCTAAAGCGTTTAAGTTTAAAGCTTAAAGAAGTATTTATATAAAAGATAGTTAGTATTTAATATAGTAATAATATATTAAAAGCTAGAAAGGGCTAGTTAAATATAAAGTCTTTACTAGCATTAAAGTTAATATTATAAAAGGGGGGGCAGCCTATTAAAAGACTAGAAGCTTTAAAGCTTTTATAATATTATATAGGCTAGAATATATATATAAAAGCAATTATAATCTTCAAAGATATAAAACTTTCAAGATTAGTAGACTATTACTACTATATATAACTATTAGTTTCTGGCTTGTTACCTATTTATTAATACCTATTTCTCCTTTAAGTAACTGCTCTTTAACCTCCTCTACTTTTCCTTAAGGTTATAGCCCCTTGCCTAATCTATTTACCTTAAAAAAGGTCTTTAATATTAACTGCTTTTCTTAATTAATAAAGTAAATAATTAAAAGGTATATATAAGCTTTATAGTTATAATATAAAGTATTAAAAGACTTTAAATAAACTATAGTAATATCTTTATTATAGCTATATATTTCTAATATTAATATAATATAGTTAAATATTAATTTAATTACTTTTATTAATTATAAAAATAGTAATCTATTAATTATTATAGTTTATACTTTATGTTTTATATTTTTTTTTAATTAAACTTTATTTTATACAATAAATATTCAAGACTTATAGTCTTTAATATTCTTTATATTAAAATAAAAGAATCTACCTTTATAATAAAGGCAATTATAATATTTTAATATATAGTATTTTATAAAATAAGTCTTTTATATAAAGTTATTAAATAGTTTCATAAAAACATTGATATTCTTTTATTATTAATTAAAGTTTTTATATTACTATACTCTTTATACTATAATATAAAGTACTACTATACATATAAATAATAAATTAATTAATTAACTATTTAATAATACTTTTTATTTTAATTGTTTAAAAATCTTAAAACTATAAATATTATAAAGGTTCTATTAAGTTAAAGTATAATTGCCGTATTAAGTATTAAGTATAAACTTTATTTTCTTTTAATAGCTTTTAACTTTTTTAACTCCTTTATTTAAAGTAACTAATATACCTATAACTAGCCTAATAGGTCCTAAGAGCTAGTCCTAATTAAATAGGCTACAAAATAGTTAGAAACTAGTTAAATTAAGGAAAAAAAGCGGTATTAATAGCTGGAATTATAGTTAAAACAGTTTTCTTTTCTTTTCTTCCTTTTTATTTAGCCTTAAGTCAATAATAATACTGTAATAATACTATTTCCTTAAATAGTAAATAGCTTTATAACTTTTATATTAGTTTTTAAAGCTATCTTTTATTAATCTTTATATATATTTAGGTATATTATCTCCTCTTTAATAAAACTAGTAATTAAAATAAAGGGAATCTTAAAGATTATATTATAGGAAATAATTACTATAGGCACTTTTAAGCTACTACTATAACTAGCAATTAACTAGCTAAATTAAAAGATTTTAAAACTATTATTTAATATTATAGGTTAACCTTTTTATTAAAGAAATAACTTACCTCCAGGATTATATAAATTAATTAATATAAATATCTAAAAATAAGATTATATATTTAAATTATCCTAAATAAAAGTTATTAACTTAAATTAAATTAACTAAAAATCTATTAAAAAAAGCAGAATCTTTTAAAACTATTAATTTAAAATAATAACCGTTAATTAAAAATTAATGGCTTAAGTTTTACCTTTTCCTTTTCTTTAAATTTAAACTAGTTTACATAGCTGCTATTAATTTTAATAAATTTAACTTTAATTAACTTATTAGCTTTATTAAACTTTAATTCCCTGCAGCTTAAACTATTATTTTTCCTTTAAATTTCAAGGTATTCTTTTTTATTTTAATTCATTATATTAGCCACTATTACCTTAATTAGTATAAGGATTTTCTATTCCTTTAAATTTAAACTAGGTTAACTGGCTGCTACTAGTCTTAATAAATCTAACTTTAGCTAACCTATTAGCTTTATTAAAACCTAGTTTTTTATAGCCTAAGCTTTTATTCCCTTTTTCTTTAAATTTAAAGTAATCTTTTCTTTTTTTTGTAATTAAGCTAGCTATTAAGAGTTTTAATAGCTTAACCTATTTTATTGAACCTTAATTTCTAGTAGCTTTTACTAGCTAATTAGGAATTACTGCCTTTAAATTTAAACTAGTTTAGTTAACTGCTGCTAGTTTTAATAAATTTAACTTTAACTGACCTATTAGCTTTATTAAACCCTAATTCCCTGCAGCTTAAACTGCCGTTTTCCCTTTAAATTTAAAGGTATCCCTTTTTATCCTAGCTGGCTATACTAGCCACTATTACTTTAACTAGTATAAGGATTTTTATTCCTTTTAATTTAAACTAGCTTAGCCAGCTACTGCAAGCTTTAACAGAATTCACTTTAATCGAATAATTAATTTAATTAGATTTTAATTTCCAGCACTTAAAGCTACTATTCCCTTTTTCCCTTCAAATTTACAGGAATTCTTTACTTTTCCTAGCCAGGCTAGCCAACTGCTGCTAGTTTTAATAATACCGATTAAGATTAACCTTTTAGCTTTATTAAAGCCTAATTCTTAGCAGCCTAAACTGCTATTCCTAACTAAATTAAATAGTCCTTTAAGCTAGACTTTCTTTCTAATTCCACTTAACCTATTTAACCTTATTTATAGGAAGGTAGTTATAGTGGTTTAGTTTTATTTTAAGGTATAGCTTTTTATCTGGGATAGGAAGTTATATAGAGAGGGTTTTATTAAAAGTAACTGATATGCCTATAACTAGCTTACTAGGTTTTAAGACCTAGTCCCAATTAAGAAGGCTAGAAAATAGTTGGAAACCAGTTCAATTAAGGAAAAAAAGGGGTATTAATAGCTGAAATTGCAGCTAAAATAGCTTTCTTTGCTTTTCTTCCTCTTTATCTAGCTTTAAGTTAGCAATAATACTGCAATAATAATATTTACTTAAGTAGCTGATAGCTTTATAGCTTTTATATTAGTCTTTAGGGCTGTTTTCTATTGGTTTTCATATATATTTAAGCGTATTATTTTATTCTCAATAAACTATTATTTAACTAATATTTCTTTTATCTTTATTTATTAAAGTAAAGATACCTAAAAACTATTTCCCTTGAATTATATTAAAGTATTATATTATCCTTTCAAAATAACCTTTATATAAAAGGTATATTATATACTTTTTGCGATTTTAAATAATATTAACTTTTAAAAATTACTTATATCTTTAACTTTAATTAATTTATATTTTCCTTTAAGTTAACTATAAGCTTTATTACTAATACTTTATTATCGTTATAATATGTAATTACGATATTACTAATATAAATAATTAAAAAGATTGTCCTATTTTATATAAAAAAAGGTATAGCTTTTTTAAATATACTTTTAGATTTTATTCCTTTAAAGTTAACTATAATTTATTATATTATGGTTATAGTAAATCCTTTAATTTATATAAAGCCTTATTAACCTTTATATATATATTCCTTTACTTCAATTTATTTTATACTTTATATATTATAAATATCCTTTATTTATCTTTATTTATATTAAACGAAATGTTTTTATATTAAACTATTTTATCTTTAAGGTTAATTTAGCTATTTAAGCTACTATAATATAAGAAAAGTATATATACCTTTTATTATAAAGCTTTCCTATTAGTTACCTTATATTATTAAAGTATACCTTATAGTATTTCTATTTCCCTTTTTTATTAAACTTATATATAAATATTTCTTTATTAAATATGGGCTTTAAATATACTATTAATTATCTCTTTTTAAATATTTGATTTATATAATATATTAATTTCCTTTTATATAGCTTTAGGAAATTACTCCTTTAATAAATAGTTTTTAACTCTTTTTAACTATTTAATAGTTTTACTAGCTCTTTTAAATATACTATTAAGTTTAATAAAGCTATATTAAGCCTTTAAGTAATCCTTGAACTCTAGGCTGCTATAAATATTATATAGACTATTTAAAGGGTATTTTAAATATTATTTAGTATACTTTATTAATTCTGCAATAAATATATATTTATTATTTTAAAAGAACCAACTATTATTAAATCTATTTTACTTTAATTACTTTAAAATATTTTCTTTCTCTTTTAAAAAATAATTATTAGCTATTTTTATTAAAATATCTTTATATAGTTTTATACTTTTATAGTATTATAAACCTTCCCTATTACTTTATATAACTTTATTTATTAATAAAACTATCCTTTTAATTTATTTGTTTATAATAGTAGGTTTATTTAATAATTCCTTTATATTTTAAATATTCTGTCTTTATTAGTTTTATTTATTCTTTAACTATAAAAGATTACTTTTATGAATTTATTATACTAATTAATCCTTTCCTTTTTTATATATTGTTTTCAATAGTAAAAAGCTTATAAAAGTATATTTTAACCTCTTATTTTATATATTTTTAAATTTCTTTTAAAGCCTTTATAAGGTATTTAAAGTTTTATAGTAAACTAAATTTATTTATATTAATAAAGCCTTTAAATATTATTTCAATACTTTTTAATCCTTTTAACTTTATATTGTAATACCTTATTAATTCCATTATTTAAGGGATATTATATAAATATACTATAAATATAAAGTTAAGTCTTTTTTCCTTTTCTTTAAATGTAATATTATTAAACAGCTTTTAAATTTTAATAATTAATAGCCTTTTTACATTATTAAGCTTAAAATCATAAAATTTACTTTTATTAAACTTTATATTCTTTATTATAATAACTCCTTTAAATTAAAGGATTTATACTTATTATATATTTATAGTAAAATAATTAAGTAAACTATTTTATTTCCCTTTCAAGTTTTATTTTAAACTTTTATTTATTTTACTTTACTTTATCGTTTTATATAAATATATAAATACCGTAATTATATATAGAAAAGCTACTTTAATTAAGATTTAAGTCTATATTATACCTTGTTATTAAAATAATTATATAACTATAAAACTATAATATTAAAGTATTCATAAATAATAATTCTCTTTTTTAATATAAAAGGCTAATATTAACTAACTATACTATAGCTATTATATTCTTAACCTATAAAACTTTAATAGCTTTACTTGATAAAATAATTTAATTAATTCCATAGTAACCTTTTTTATTAATATATTTAATTCTGTTATTTAGTGTATAAATATTAAAGGAAAAGCATTTAAATATAATTCTTTATACCTATACGTCCTTTAATACTTTATATATCCTTTTACCTTTATAATAAAACTTTTATTATTGTAGTAATAATAATATATAAATATATTATATTGCCTTTTAACTTTACTATTAAAATCAAATAATATATTTATTATAATTAGCCTTCTCTTTACTTATAATAAAGCTTTTATTTACCTATTATATTTATCCTTTAATAATAGTAATTATTTATTACTACTATTTCTTTTATAATTTTATAAATCCTATTAGGTATAGTAAAATAGTTTTAAAGACTTATATTTAAATAAGTATTTAAAAATAAATGAAATTATATATATAAAACTATAAGCTTTATTATAAATGGTAATGAAGTGCAGTATAGCTATAGAGACTATAAAGAGGATAGGAATCAAGCTTGATTTCATAAAAGAATATACTGTAATAGCTTTACTATATATATATATAGTTAATATAAAGAAAAGGCAGAATATATATACTATAAACGCTTATATAGTCTAATATATCGTTTATATAATATATATATTAGCTTATATTTACTATATATATAAATAAAAGCTCTTTAATATTAATAAGCGCTAATAAACAGTAAATCTTTAGCCTACTTAACCTAATATACCCCGTAATTAATAAAGCTATTCCTAATACTTTATTAACTATTATCCTAGTTTATTTATAGTATTATAACTATCTGGCCACGCTTTTAAAGCCTTTATTATTTAATTAAACGCTCTTTTATTATAAATATATATTAATATTTTATTATCAAGGTAAAAGGGATATTAATACTATAGCTATTATTAATCTATAATAATAAGATATTAAATAATAAAGCTTTTTAAATAAGTAAAATAATTTTAAATAGTTAAAATAAATATATTAACTGCCTTTTAGCTTTATTTCCTACTTTTTTTCTTTAATTATTAATATTATTATTATTATTAATAGTAATATTAATAGTATTAATAGTAATATTAATAGTATTAATAGTAATATTAATAGTATTAATAGTAATATTAATAGTATTAATAGTAATATTAATAGTATTAATAGTATTAACAGTATTAATATAGCCTTAGTAAATATTATACTTTTCGTATATTCTTTTCATAGTATAATTTTATTAGCTAAAAATAAAATTGCAGAATAAAAGTACTTTATTTATTAAATATAGCCGCAATTGCCCTTTAAAGGTAGCTTATTATAGCGCTGGTTATCTTTAAGCAGCTACGCCTATTATTACTTTTATACTGGCTAGTCTAGCTCCTGCTTTTACTCCTGCACCTATACTAGCTAGTCTAGCTATTTAGCCTTTCTTTTATTTAAAGTTAAGGTTTACTGCAAATCGCGAGGAAGCCTTTACTAAACTATATACTGCAGTGTCTTTATTAGCTTCTATTATTACTCTAGCCCCTGCCTTTATTACTACTATTACTACTTTAATTACTACTTTTATTACAGTTACTTTTACAGCAGTTTTTACTTTTACTTTTACTCCCGCTATTACTTTTACAGCTATACTGTTATCCCTTTTTTATAAAGGTTATTTAAAGTTAATAATTGCTAAGAAAAGAGGTTTCTTTTAATATATTACTATTATTTATTTTGATAATATATTATTTATTTTTATAATATTTATTTAAGATACTTTTTAGTATATTTTATTTTTATTTTTATTATATTACTATCACAGTACACGGAACAGCAGGTCAAGGTAATATCTTTATTATACCTTAAATAAGGCAAGAAGCTATAAGAATATAGTTCGGAGGTATAAGACCAAGCTATTATATAAAGACGCATATAATGCTGATAAGTTATTAAAGGGCAGGTTTAGTGCTATAATAGTACCCCCCCCTTTTAAACTTTATTTGCCTTTAAATAGCTATTCCAAGACTATATATATTCTAATCCTTTTATTATATTAATTCCATTATAAGCGGCTACTGTATCGCGGGTCTGGCTAGTCGGTTATCTTCCTCTTCTTAACCCAGGCAGGTGGGCCGGGCTTATCGGGGTTTTTTATATAGTATTCTAAAAGGGCGGCGTCTTATCCTTTAAAGTCCTTCGCGGGTTGCCAGCTTAATATATAGTGTTTCTAAGCTATATAATAGTATAGGCTATCTTTATTATAGCAGTTAAGGATATTATTAAATTCCTACTTTTCTACTACTTTATTTATTTTATTATCTCTTTTAAGGATTTATCCCTATATATTCTTATTCTTTTATTTATTAATAGCGTTTTATTTTAATAGATATATTTATTGGCCTGCTTTATTAACTGTTAATAGTTTAAAGAAAGAGTTATAAAATATAGGGAAAATGCAGATATAGTTAAAGAGTTTAAGTCGGCAGGCTTAAAGGTATATATTAAGGATTTTATATAGGCCCACCTATTTATTATCTCCTTTCTTTATTAGGCGGTTTATTTTAAAGTATTTAGTCTTTAACTATACCTTTTCGCCGACAGCGAATTAATATAAGTCCTCTTTTAATATATTAGCTACAGCTTTATATTAAGCAATTAATTATACTGCAAAGGCTTTTAATTAATCTAGGATTTATTAAAAACGCTTAGCTATAGTGTTTACTTTATAGAAACTCTTTTTTTAGGTAATAGATAAGTTTAGCGGGCAGGGGTTTAAAGGCTTAACTTTTAGGCGTAAATAAAAACTGTAATTTGCAAAAAATAGTAAAGTTCCTATTATCTTGGATACTTAGTTATTCTAGGCAAACTCTGCGAGTGGCAACCAGTCCATTTAATTATTCTAGTAAAAACTTATAAACTGCCTAAAATACTGCTTTACTATTATATTTAGCCGTTTAGTCTAGCTATTAGTCTTTAAATAATAGGCTAAAGAATATTTAAAGTAGATTTTAAGTTATTAAAATAGCTGCTTCTAGAATTTAAATATAAACTAGGTACCCTAGTTTAATATAATTATTTCTGGGACTTTATATAAAGTATAGATGCATAAAATAAAGGCATTAGTAAATTCTTTAATATTAAATATACAAATAGCAATAAAATAGCGCATCTTTATTAAACAGTATACTACTATAAAGATATTTTTATAAACTGAGCCTTGCCAGTTATAGTTAGGCAGTAGTATAATATAGTTTACTGAGATATTACTTTAAGCTTAAAATAATACCGGCAATAATTTCAGGAATTTTAAAGGAGCAGACCTGCTTAACTTTATTTAAAAATATAGGTTATAACCTTTAATAAAAGTATTAATATCAGCTAATATTCGCGGCTACTAGTATATACAGTTAAAAAGGTTTAGCGTTTTTACTTATCCTAGGTATCCTTTTAGCCTAGAAGAGTATATTTAATATATAACTTATATTTTCGCTTTATTTATTAGTAAAAGGAAAAGTTATTTTTAGTAATATATTTAATTGCTGCAGATTTAAAAGTTATATATAGCTGCCTTTAAGTCACTTTAAATACTTTTAAGCTATTATTAAATAGCCAGGTCTTAAAGCGCTTATATTATAATACTTACTATATTTAATATTTTATAGGCTTTATGGATTATTCTATTAATCGATACCTTTAAGTTTAGGATTAAAGTGCTAATAGTTATAGCGAGGAGGTTTTTATTATTTATATTTCCTGTAATATTAGTATAGGTATAGGGGTTAAAGCGGCTTTCTAGGAGTAAGGTTTTTTTTCTTTCTTTTAATTGGCTATTATTTTAGTCTGACTTTATTAAGATATTTTGAAATCTCCTGCGTAACGCATTAAACTTTACTGCTTTTAACCTAAGCTAATAAATAATCTAGAAATTATACTAGGATAGGAATTTAGACTAGCAGACTTATCTTTAATTTAACGCTTTAATAATTATAAAGTATTCCAGGCTTTTATAGTCTATAATAATCTTAAATTTATTTTTTATACTTTGAAGCTTAAAGTGCTATTCTTTTAATAATTTAATAATAGCTAGCAGTTTTTTATTATAAATTTTATAATTGCATTTAGCGGGTAAATACTTTAATAAAAAATATACTACTAATTGCAGGATACTATTTTTATTATATTAAGAGAAAATACTATTAAATGCCTAGTTTAAAGTATTTATTTTTAAAACTATCTTTTTATTATAGTTAAAGAAGGCGAGGATTAAGGCAGTTATAAACTGGGTTTTAAGGCAGTTAAATGCAGCAGTATAAAGTTCTATCTAATTCTATAGTATATCTTTTTTTAAAAGGCTATTTAAAGGTTTATAGATATTAAAAAAGTCTTTAATAAACTGCTAATAGAAATTCGCAAAGCCTAGGAAATATTAAAGTGTGCGGAGGTTTAAAGGTCTCTTTTAACTTATAATTACAGCCACTTTTTTAAAGTCTATTTTAATGCTATTACTTATAATAATTAGGCTAAGGTACTTTATTTTTATTATCTTAAATTCATATTTTTAATATTAACTTAAAGACCTATATTAATCAATTTATCTATAACTTTTTATATATATTATTAATATTCCTTTCGTATAGCTAAGTAAACTAGGATATTATTAAGGTAAACTATATAAGTTTTATTAAATAAGTTATATAAGGTATAGTTAATATAGTGTTAAAAAGAGGCTAAGGCATTGCAAAGGCTAAAAGGTATAATAAAGGTTTCAAACAGCCTAAACCAGGTTATAAAAGCTGTCTTTTATTTATATCCCTCTATAATTCTAAATTTATTAAAAGCAGCTATTATATCTAGCTTAATATAAAATCTAGTATTATATAAAGTATTTAATATTTCCTGGATTAGCGGCAATAAATAGCGATTCTTTATAGTAATATTATTAAGGCCTCAGTAATCTTAATAAATGTAGACGCCTCTTTTAAGTTTTGCAGCGAGGAGTAAAGGGGCAGTATATCTTACTCTAAATTCCCTAATAAATCCTTTAGCTAGGTTCTTGTCTAGCCATTTTCTTATAACCTAAAGTTCACTTAATAACATTAAGCAGTTCTTTTAATATAGTAATTCCTTCCTTAATAAAAGCTTAATTTTATAGTCCTATAATCTCTTAAAGGGAAGCTTATTTACTAATTATAAAAGGAAGCCAATAATTTTATTTTATAGCCAATTAAAAAGTTTCTTTTAAATATTACTTTCTATTAATTCCAGCTTTACTTCTATAAACTTATTAACATTAGACTTTAATATCCCTTAAAGGTGCTCTCTACTATAGCAGTGCGCAAAGAATTTATAAAAAGCTTAAAGCAATAGTGCTTATACTGCTGCAAAGTTGCCTTATCTTTATAATACACTTATAAAAGTATCCTTATTAAGCTTTAATAGTTAGTATACTTTATATTCCCGCTTTTATATATCTTCTACTAAGTCTATTTAAATTAATTTTATATACTAGGCAGATAAATCTTTATAGAACTAAATAAATAATATTATAGTAGATATTTAAATATTAATTAAATTAGGTCGCTTATATAGCGCTACCACTATAGGCTTATTAGGTATTAATACACTTAACTTAAAGAGTTATACTAGGTTATATTAGTGTAAATATTAACGGCTACTAGCTATAGGTATTATTAAGATTAATATTAAAGGTTTATTTAATATTATCTATACTTTAATCTCTAGTCCTTTACAGTTATTAAGTTAATAAATGCAATAGTGATTTTGCTTTAGTATTAGTATAAGGTTAATATATAGGTCCCTTTCTCCCTGTTAAGGCATTATCTCCTCTAGTATACTCTTAATATAGGCTTAAAACCTAACTTTCTTTTTAACTTTCTTTTTTATCCTTTTTAATATATTATTTTATTTTTTACTAGTAGTATAAAATATTAACTTTAAGTGTTTGCCTAGGATATTAATATTATATAAAATAGTTATTAGGCTAAGGATTATTAATGCAGTATAGGTTTAAAGGCAATAATTTATTAAACAGTATTATAAGTTAAAGGTAACTGTTAATATGAGCCAGTCGATATTAGGATTATATTACTATAGCTACAGTATTTTAAAGATAAAAGGGTTTTAATTTAAAAAATTAATAATAAAAAATATATATAGCTCTCTATATTCCTTTATTCCTATATCTAGGATTATATAGTTAGTAAGCTATACTGCTGCTTTACTATTAGTTACAATAAAGCTCTTTAATCTAGGCAATTATATTATTGGGATTTAAGACTTTTAAAGAAAATACTAGTTTATAAAGCTTTATACTAAGCAGCTATTATTAATAAAGGTTAATATAGTTACTAATAAGTGCGCGAGGAATAATATAATATAGATAAATAGTAATTTGCTATCTATAGCATTTAAAATTAATAGTCTATTATTAATAATAATCTATTATATCCATAAAGGCATTAAATTCATAAGCTATTCCAATATTCCTTTACGCTTCTTAATGCAATATTATTAAAAAGCTACTCTTTTCTATACCTTCCTATGTCGGGAGTTATATCTTTATAGGCAAGTATATCGCTAAAGGTAACTAATCCTTTAATAAAACTAGTCTTATTGATATAGCGTAAAAATAGGTTTCTGTAATATAATAGGTTATTTCTTTAGGCTAAGAAGTGCTAATACTGTAAGAACTAGGGAGTAGGAACTTATAATGCCGGTATACCTCTTCCCTAGCTTAAGATATATACCTTGCCTTAAAGCGCTGTAGTGCTATTGCCTTAATATATTCTGTATCTTAAGAAACCGCTACTATATCCCTATAGGGTTTAAAGTCTTATAGTATTAGCTTTCTGCTTTTCTATATAATTACTAACTATATATTAGCCGCTATAGTAGTAGTATAGGTTATAGAGTTATTAATATTCTTTATATTATAAAGTAAGGGATATAGTATTTAACTATATAAGATTGCCTGTATCTTTTTACTTTAAAGGGTTTAGTTCATTTTAAGGCAGGGCTTATTAAAAAGTATAGTTACTATTTAGCTTTTTAAACTTATAGTCGCTTTTAAGTTTAATATAATAGGCCTACTCTTTAAGGTTATTGTAAACTTTTTAACTAAAAGTTCTCTAAATAGATTAATTATTTTTACTTATAGGCTTATTGCTTTTATTAATAAAGGCAGCAGCTATTTCTTTAAATACTTTAAAGTAAAAGGCATTAACCTTTTAAGTATTAGTTTTACTGGCTTAGGCTGCCAGTTTATAGAATTTAGTAATAAAGTTCTAGAATGGCTTATTTACTATATAATAGGTATTAAACTTTTAAGTAGCGGATCGCGAAAGGTTAAAAGTTTTATACTATAAGTCTAGGAATTTAATAAAAATTTTACTACTTTTTTATTTTTATATTATATAGTTATCCTTTTTTATTATAATATAGTTAAATACCTTTTATATTAAGTTATAAGTATTACTATCTAGTTAGCTATTAATATAAAGGATATATTTATAAAAGGTATTAAAGCATTTAATATTAATTATAATATTATATAGTATAGTAAAATGCTAGTTTATATACTTCTATTAATAGGTTTTTATATCTTTATCTTTAGCATTAAATTTATTTTTAAAGTTATTAATTTAATACTTAAAGATATTATTACTTTTAGCTTTAATAAGCTTATTAATTATATTGCTTTAGCTTTAAACTTTATATTAGGCAAGCTTTAGGTTTTTAATAACAGTAGTATTCTCAGCCTCCTTTTATTTTAAGGCTATATTAAAGTTATACTTTTAATTTTAGAAATAGTTAAAGATAATATTAAAAAACTGCTTAAGTTTTAGTACTTAAAGCTATAGGGTTAGGTTATAGTTATTATTATAAGCTTTTAAGATAGTATAGATATAAGGCTAGTTGCAGAAGTAATTAGCGAGCCTCGCTTTTTAACTAAAGTCCCCCTTTACGCCTTCTATTCTTACTTCAGTATTCTTAAGTTAAACGCCGGCTAGGGAATTAAGTATAGGCTAAAAAGCTAGGCTAAGGTAGATTCTTTACTGCAGGGATATAGGCTTTTAGGCTTAAAGTCTCGCTATAGTCGGGGACTAGTCAATTTCCTGTAAGATATAGGGCTTTTTATAGTATCGCGATTAGGCTGTCGGCGACTTTATTAATTCTTTTTAGGCAGGGTCGAGGGCTAAGGGTAACGGCGCAGTTATTATAAGAAGGCATAAACTATTACGGCACACAAAGCAGCAGGTTAAGGTAATATCTTTATTATACCTTAAACAAGGCAAAAAGCTATAAAAATATAGTTTAGAGGTATAGGACCAAGTTATTATATAAGGACGCATATAATGCTGATAAGTTATTAGAGGGCAGGTTTGGTGCCATAACAATTACTTTAATTGATTTTGTATTTAATAGTTATTTAATATTTATATTTATTATATGTTAACTTTATTAAACTATAAATAATCAAAATAATGAAATAAGTATATTATCTTTTGATTATATATTTATAAATACATGCAATTAAATAGTAATTTAATATAAAATAGTATTATACTTTTAATTTAATTTATTAAAAGAAAAGGATTTAATTTAAATGAAATAGTTAATTGCTTTAAGCAGCTATAATTATAATACCTTATATATATATATATATATAAAAGCTTTAAATAATTAATTATTCTAGTAATAAAGTATACTTTTTATAGTAAATAGCCTTTAAATTAAAATTAAATAATTCTTTATATTTCTATATATTTTGTTTTAATAATGATATATTTATTAAGTTTAATAATACATTAAAGTATTTAAAGTAATATTAAAAAAAGGCTTTAATAAGCTTATTAATAAATATAAAGTTAATAAAGAAATATAAAATTAAAAATAATCCTTTTTAATATTTTTATTAAAGTAATATATTTTATATATTAAATAATATAAATACACATTAACTTTTATATTTTCTTTAATTATAAAGTATACAGTTAATTAATTATCATAGTTTATACTTTAATAAATACTAAAACTAAGTTTTATCTTTTAAAAAAAGTAATATAAACCTATTATTCTTTTTATTCTTTAAATGAAAGTAAATAATTTAACGTTAAGTTTAAATATATTAATAATAGTTTAATATATTCTATTTTATAAAATAAAGTTGAAAAATAAAATAATAAAATACTTTTAAAATAATCTTTTTATATTTATATTATTAATAAAAAGGTATTATTTAAAGTAGTTTAAACTTATATTTCTTTTTCTTTTTTATATTAAAAAGTTAAAAAATATTATATATATAAATAATATATAAATTAATTTATTATTTTCAATTACTCTTTATTAAAGTTAATTAAAAACTATAATAAAGTTAAAGTATTATATATTTTATCAAATTCTATTATAATAGCTATATAAAGTATTAATTTTACTTTTTTTAACGGTATTTTAATTATTACTTTTAAAGTTTATAATATGCTTTTTTAAAGTTTTATAATCAATATTAAAATTATAAAAAGCTATATTTCTTTATTTAACTTAAAGTATTTTATAATCTTTTTAAAATAAATTTTATAAAATAAATATATCCTTTACTTTATATAATTATAAATAACTTTAATTTTAACAAACTATTATATATTTCTTTTACTATAAAATCTATTATTTATATTTAAGGTATTTAATAGTTTAATATAAAAACCTTGATTATTATGATAATATATACTTAAAAGATTATTTATATAAAATATAATTAAAATATTCTTTATATAAGATATAGTTAAAATATTCTTTATATAAAATATAATAAAAAATTGTTAAGCTTTATTAAAAAAAGGGTAAAGCTTTTTAATGCTTAGTTAACCTTTATTGCCTTTAAATTAAAAATAGTTTATTAAATTATAATCCTAGTAAATCCTTTAACTTATATAAAGCTTTAATAAACTTTAAATAAATATTTAGCAGTTTAAAACCTTTTAATAGTTTATATATAACTAGTCTTAAGTTTTTATTTTTTAAACTATTAAAAAAAGTGTTTTTAATATTATATTACTTTAATTTAAAATTAAACTTTACTATTAAAGTAATAAATATATAAAAATAATATATTATTTATATAGTTATATATATACTCTTTATAATAAAGTACTTTTATAGGTTTTTATAGATTATAAAATACACTTTATAATACTTTCAATTCCTATTTTAATTAAATTTATAAATCAAAACTTAATATATTAATAATAGCTTCATAATTGCCTCTAAATATAATATTTTATATTAAATCCTTTCTCTATATAAAAAGTTAATTTTATTATATATAATTGATTTAAACCTATATTTAAATAGGTGTTTTATAAGCTTCTTTTAGTCTTTTAATAGTTTTGCTAAATCCTTTTAATAAAGGATTAATTTATTTAAAGCTATACCTTTTTTAAAAAAGGATTTATAGTTTATTACTATATTAAGTATAATAAATACTATTTTTATACTCTTGAAAATATTATTTATTAACTTTTATTAATGAAAGAAAAGTTAATATAATATTAATTTAAAAAGCTTAATAATTATTAAGTATATATTAAGTTTATTATTTTTTCAAGTTATATTTATAGTGTATATTTTAGTTTTATATACTAGGAAATACTTATTAACCTTTTTATAGGTTATTTCCTTTAACGCTTTAAGGTTTTATAAATATTAACTATTACTTTACTATTTATGAAATTATTAGCTAGTATTACTTTAAAAGTTTACTTGTTCTATTATAAAAGTAAAGAAGCTTTTTATATATTAGTTTACCTTTAGCCTTAATAGATTTTCCTCTTCTATTAAGTAGTATACCTTTCATATATAAAGCTATTGTTTTACTTTATCCCTCTTTATACAGAAAGGTAAATTGCTTATAAAAGTATTACTTTAAGTGTCTGTTAATACACTAATTTCTTTAAAGATTAACTGTTTTAGGGTAGCCTTTAATACTTTGGGTATAAAAGATATCTTAAAGTATATTAATAGTTTAGCCTAAATAGTTATTAAAATAATTTTAATACTTTAAAGTGTGTTTACTTTTAAAGGCAAATTCTCTGCTTTTTTATTACTTAAAAAAGCATTCTTTACTGCAGGAATATATATTAAAAAGAGTATATACTTTAATTCCTTTTCTTTAACCTCCTTAAATAGTTTATTTAATTAAATTATTGTAAATTTCTTTATAATTTCCTTTTTACTATTAAAGAAAACATTTCTATAAAATTATATATTCTTTATAATATTCACCTTTATTAAATAAACTAATTAAATATAATATATATTATTTGCAGTATATTTAATAAAATATTTAATTAAGCCTTTAAGTTTAATTTTAAATTCTTTTTTATTTTGGTTAACTTTATAGTTTTTATTAAGTATATAGGCGCAGTAGTTATAGGTATAGATTTTATTTTAATCTAGCTATAAGTCTATAGAAAGCTCTTTTATAGGCAAGGGAGTAAAATCGCGGAATTATTAATTTAATTTATTAATTAGTAATATTATTTTAAGCGTAAATAAAACGCTTATATTAATAAAATATACTATTACTTTAATACCTTTAAGCTTTAACTTTACTAAAAAACTTATATAATTTAGTATTTTAATTAATTTAATTATTACATTTTAACCTATATACTTTAATACACTATTTAACTTATAAGTATAAAAGGGGATAGCTTAAAGATTATTTTTTCTTTATTTAATTAGAGCTAACAGTATATAAAACCTTTAATTACTATTATAACCTTTTATTATTTTATTTAATATATAAAGATATTATATTGCGTTTTAATTATATTTATAAAGTTAAAAAAAGTATTAAAAATAGTGTTTTATTTTGTATTTAGTAAAAAGTATATATATAACTATATAGTATATTTATCCTTAAGTATTAAAAGCTAGTTATCTTTATTATACTTTTATAAATAGCTTTAAAGATTTTAATAATACTTTAAAAAAAGGTTTTAATATTTATTTATTAAATAGCCTATATAAAATAACCTATAATATATATATTAAAGCATAAAACTTATAGTCTATTTAATTAATTCCTTTAATCTTTATATTCTTTATATTCTTTATTAATACCTTTAGCGCCTTTAAGCTTAAATGCTTAAATTATAAATATTCAAGGTATTTTAAGTTAATATATAGTTATAGGGGGTTATATATTAGTCTTTTTTTTATTGCAGTAAATACTTTATTATAAGTAACTAGGAGTGTAAAAAAGGTAATTAGGCTATTTAAAATATAAGACTTAAGTATATAAGTAGTATACAGAGATAAAGGTTTATATCGAAGAAATAGAAGGTTATACCTATAATCTACTTTAACTATTATAGTATTCGAGTTACCTATACTAATATAAAGTATATTATTGCATTTAATTAGCTAAACCCCTGCTTTATAAACCTTTAAAGCTAATATAATATTAATATAAAATCCTTTTATAATAGCAATATTATTAAGCTTAATTAAGTATATAATTCCTTTAAATAAATCGTGGAAAGTGTTTTTAAACAGGCGATAACCTTTCCTTAAAATCTAGTACCTAGTTACATTTACTTTAATATAATTATCTTTTATATTTAAGATAAAGGAGCTAAAGATAAGGTAGTTTTTACTATTTACTAGGTAAATAGTACTATAAGTATTAAAGAGAGTGCTTTAAAAGAGTCTATAAAGTATATCCCTTATATTTATATATATTAATATAGTTATTAAATATATAATAAGGTTCTCCTTCTCTCTATTAAATAGGTTTAGGGACATTACAGCTGCTTAAATGTATAAGCGTATATTTTTCTTATTAAAGATAAACAGGTCTATACCTTTCTATATAAGCTTATTATATAGGGCAGCCTATTTATTTTCTTAAAGGTATATATAAATTTTATTAACTTACTTAAAAGAGAGCTTATACTTTCCTTTATTAGGCTTTTCAGCGAGCGCAGCTTATAACTTACTGCACTCTATAGCCGCCTAGGTATACCTCTTTAATCTATATAGATAGTCCTTACTAAATAGTAATTTAAAGCCTATATTATTACTTAATATTGCATTATTAAAGCAGTTCCTAAATATTATATATAAGCCTTAAGCATTATTTACTATATTCTTTATACGATTTAAAGAAAGTTAGCTAAACTAATTAAAAGTAAAGATTTCTTTTGATTTATGACTTTTAATTAATGGATTTAGATAATATAAGTAGTATAAAGTAAAGCTTAAAGTATAGTATACTTCAATAGGTTTTAGAAACGCTATTTAAGAAAATATTCCTATAGTTTCAGGAAACCTATATTAAATAGTATATATATAAGCGCGCAATTAATTTATATACTATACTTTTAGTTTTATTCTCCTATATATAGCACTGTGCAGGATTTATTAATAATTAATATATACTTCTTCTTTAATTGTTTCTTTATATAGAGAAAAGCAGTTTTTAAGCTTTTTAATAATTTAGCAAATAGAGAACTAGGTTTAAATATTGTCTTTATTATTGTTATTGTTATTGCCTGCTCCTATAGCAGGGGGCGCTAGATACTCCGCTCTAAGGTCAGTTAAGACCGAGTTATAGATATTAAAGTTAATAGTTTTCTAAATCCACCTTTAAATTACAGTTTTAATCTTCCTTTTCTCTATATTTATATTAATAGCGTTTTAGTGCTTTTAAAATAAGCCGTTATAATAGGCATTAATTTTATTAGCTTTAGCCTTTACTTTAAATTCCTTTATTGCTTTATTTTTTACTTAAGTAAAGGTAGGCAGTAAAAGTGCAGGGAAGTAGGTATAGGGCTTTTTAAAAGGATTAATATTAATCTTCTTTTATACTCTAGTAATAGTTTTATAATTTATAAAAACAGTTATTTATTTAATCTATTATTTTTGTAATTTTAGTTTTATAAAAGGTAAATCTTTTATATTATTTATTTTAAAATATAGATTCTATAATATATAGGTAAAGATAAAAAGGTATAAAGGAAAAGATAATATTAAGTAAAAGTTTCTAGTAATTTAATTAAAGTTATTACCTAGGCTTATAACTATAATAAAGCGCGGTATAGCTATATAAAGTATAAAGAAAATAGGAATAGAGTTTAATTCTATAAAAGGATATACTGTAATAGCTTTATTATATATATATATATAGCTAATATAAAAGAAAGGCAAAATATATATACTATAAGCGCCTATATAGTTTAATATATTGCTTATACAATATATATATTAGTTTATATCTGCTATATAAGTAAATAAAAGCTCCTCGATATTAATAAACACTAATAAGCAGTAAGTCCTTAGCCTACCTAACCTAATATTAATTTATTTAATACTATTGATTTATATATTCTTTACTATATATATTAACTCTTTTAATACCTTAAAATTAAAATGTTTTAATTATAAATATTAAAGATATTTAAGATTGTTTTTTAAATATAAAGGGTTTTATAGGAATTTATATATATATTTAATATATTTTTATTTTAAATTAAAGGTAACTTTAAGTATAAAAGTAATATAGTATTATATAAAATAAATATAATTATTTAAAAGAGTAATATAAGTGAATAAGGGTTATATTAAAGGATAATTAAATTATATTTCCTTTCAATATTTATTATAATAATATTTTATTTAAGTGTTTTATAGTATAAAAAATAATTATACTTATAATACTATATATTAATTATCTATAACTTTCCCTTTAATACTATATTTATATAAAGACTCTTTATAATAATAATATCTTTTAATATAAAATCCTTAATTTATATATTTATTTTATTATTTATAAAATCTTTAAGCTTATATATCCTTTTTTGAAATACTGTAAAAAAACTTATATTAACTTTAATTTTCCTCTTTAATATATTCACTATTAAAGTATTAAATTTAAATTAACTTTTATAATTTTTAAAGTAAATAGTATTATAATCACTAAAAAGTATAGTTTTAAAAAGTATTTAAGCTAGGCTTTTAAATATAAAGAAAACCTTTATATTTAATTTTAAGGAATTTATTAAAGTTAAGTTTATAAAGGCTATAGTAAACCTATTTAAGTATTTACCTTTTATTTTCTATATTTTACCTTTTAGCTTTAAATATACATTTATTTACTTTTCTTTATTAATATATTTATAAGCCTTTTTAATTTAATTAACTATTTATTATTTTTATTATAGTAAATTTTGTTTATATTTATATATATATTATTATTTAATTATATTTAAAGGTTTATCAATATTCATAATTATAAAGGTATTCTTTGTATTAATCCTTTATTTAATAAAAGTAGCCTTTTAAAATAATATATATATTGAGCCTTTTATTATTATATATAATTAAATATCCTTTAAAAGTTTAAATATTATTTATATTTTTAGCCTTTTTCAATAAGTTTATTATAGCTATTAAAGCTTTAATTAAATGCAAAATCGCTATTTATAATATTAAATATATAGATTAATCCTTAAACTTAAAGCCTTTTTAAACATCACTTTATAGTTTATTTAACTAGCCTATATAATATTTAAAGTATTTAAAGTTAAGGTCCTTTTTAATAGTTTAAAGACTTTATATATAATAATAGTTATTTATACCTTATTATTATTAAAGCTATCCTTTTAAAGTTTAATTATATTTTAAAATATAGTATTATTTAATATTATATTTATACCTGCTATGATAGGTTATTTCCTTTTTATTATTTAAAAACTAATAAACTTTTATTTCTATATAAATATTAAACTATGAATATTTAATATAATAGCTTTTAATCTTTATATATAAATAATACTATTTTTACTTTATTTATTTTTTAAAAAGGTTAAACTTATTATACTTTTAATATTATAAATTAATAAAGCTTTAAAATTATTTAATTTATAGTAATATTTTTAAAGTCTTTAATTTTAAAATTAAACCTTTTAATTTTATTACTTTTTATATATTGTTTAAAGAGTAAGAGATAGTTATTTTTATAATTAAATATAGTAGAGCGCAATATAGCTATATAAAGTATAAAGAGAATAGGAATAAAGCATGATTTTATTAAAGAATATACTGTAATAGCTTTACTATATATATATATAGCTAATATAAAAGAAAGGGTAAAATATATATATTATAAGCGCCTATATAGTCTAATATATTGCTTATACAATATATATATTAGCTTACATTTACTATATAAGTAGATAAAAGCTTATTAGCGCTAATAAGCATTAATAAACAGTAAGTCTTTAGCCTACTTAACCCAATATACCCCCTAGTTAATAAAGCTATTCCTAATACTTTATTAAGTGCTATTCTAGTTTATTTATACTATTATAATTATCTAGCTGCTCTTTTCAAGACTTTATTCCTTAGTTAAAAGCTCCTTTATTATAAATATATATCAATATTTTATTATAAAGGTAAAAGGGATATAAATACTATAGCTATTATTAATTTATAATAATAGGAAGTTAAATAATAAAGCTCCTTAAGTGGGTAAATTAATCCTAAACAGCTAAAATAGGCAATATTATTATTATTATGAAATAACAGCAGTATTAACAGTATTAGCAGCATTAATATAGCCTTTATAAGTATTACGCTTTTTACATATTCCTTTTATAGTACGCTTTTATTAGCTAATAATAAAATCGCAGAATAAACATACTTTATCTATTAAGTAGAGTCGCGGTTACCCCTTAAAGGTAGCTTATTATAGCGCTAGTCGTCCTTAGGCGGCTATGCCTACTACTGCTCCTATACCGGCTAGTCCAGCTCCTACTCCTATTCCTACGCCTACTCCTACGCCTACTCCTACCCCTATACCGGCTAGTCCGGCTCCTGCTCCTACTCCTATACTTACGCCGGCTAGTCTAGCTCCTATTATTACTTTAGCCTTAACCTTTATTACTACTACTACTGCTTTAATTACTGCTTTAATTATAGCTGCTTTTATAGCAGTCCCTGCTTTAGCCTTTACTCCTACTAGTGCTTTTACTATTATATTATTATCCCTTTTTTATAAAAGTTACTTAAAGTTAATAACTATTAATAAAAAGGATGTTTTTTATTATATTATTATTACCTATTTTTAATAATATATTATTTATTTTAATAGTAATTATTAAGATACTTTCTAATATATTTTTTCTTTATTTTTATTATATTACGTTAATTAACTTTATAGTTTATAATTATGAAATATTTATATTAATTATATATTGAATTGTTTAAGCTATAAATAATAAAGATTATTAAATAAATATATTCTTTTTATTATTTATTTATAAATTAATATAATTACATAGTAATTTAATATTAAAAAGGATTATACTTTTGATATAATTTATTAAAAAAGAAGTTTAATTTATATTAAAAAGGTAACTGCTTTAAATAATAATAATAATAATACCTTTTATGTATACATATATAAAAGATAAAAAGCTTTATATAATTAATTATGATAGTAAAAAAGTATACCTTTTATAATAAATAGCTTTTAAATTAAAATTAAATAATTTCCTATACTTTTATATTTTCTATTTTAATAAGTATATATTTATTAAATTTAATAATAGTTCAAAGTCTTTAAACTATTATTAAAACATTCTTTTAATGAATGTATTAAAAAGATAAAGTTAATATAAAGATAAAAAATTAAAAATAAGTTTTATTCATATTTTTATCAAAGTTATATATTTTATATATTAATATAATATAAGTAAATATTAATTTATATAGTTTTTTTAATTATAAGATATATAATTTATTAATTATTATAAGTACGATTTTAATTAATATTAAAGTTAAATTTTATTTTTTAAAAAGAGTATTATAAATTCATTACCTTTTATTATTTCAATAAATATAAATGATGTAACTTTAATTGTAAATATATTAATAATATTTTAATATATAATATTTTATAAAATAAAGGTTAAAGAAATATTATAAAATAGGTTTAAAATAATGTTTAAATATTTATATTATGAATATAAAGAAATTACTTAAAGTAATTAAAACTTATATATTACTTTACTTTTATATAAAAAAGTTAAAAAGTATTATATATATAAATAATAAACTAATTAATTAATGATTTTAATATACTGTTTATTAAGGTTAATTAAAAACTATAATAAAGTTAAAATACTATATATTATATTTAACTTTATTATAATAGCTATATAAAATATAAGTTTTACTTTTTTGTAATATATTTTAATAATTACTTTTATAGTTTATATTATAGCTTTTTTAAACCTTATAATTAATATTAAAATTCTAAAAAAACTATATTTTATTATTTAATTTAAATTATTTTATAACTCTTTAAAAATAAATTTTATAAAAAAGAATATTTTATACTTTTTATAATTTTAAGTAATTTTAACTTTTAAAAACTATTATATTTTTTTTATAAAGTTTATACTTTACTTTGAAAGTATTTAGTAGTTTAATATAAAAGGGCCTTATTATTATAATAATATATAATTAAAATATTATTTTCATAAAATATAATAAAGACTTTTTAAGCTTTATTATAAAAGAAATAAAGCTTTTTAAAGTTTAAAGTTAGTCTCTATTATTTTAAAGTTAGACAATTTATTAAATTATAATTTTAATAAGTCCTTTGGTTTAAATAAAGCTTTAATAAACTTTAAATATATATTTAACTGCTTAAAACCTTTAAGCAGTTTATATATAATTGATTTTAAACTTTTATTCTTTAAAGGATTAAAAAACTATTGTTAATATTATATTACTTTAATTTAAAGTCAAATTTATATATAAAAACTTAATATATAAATAATAACCTTATCTTCGCCTTTAAATATAATATTCTTTATTCAATTCCTTCTATATATAAAAAGTTAATTTTATTATATATACTTTATTTAAACTTATTTTTAAATAAATATTTTATAAACTCCTTTTAATTTTTTAATAATTCTATTAAATCCTTTTACTAAATATTCAATTTACTAAAAGTAATACTTTTTTAAAAAAAGGCTTTATAATTTATTACTATCTTAAAAATAGTAAATATTATTATTATACTCTTTAATTTATTATTTATTAATCTTTATTAATTCAAGAGTAATTAATATAATATTAAATTAAAAAGCTTTATAATTATTAAATGTATATTAAATCTATTTTCTTTAAAAGCAGTATTTAAGGTATATATTTTAATTTTATATATTAAAAGATATTTATTAACCTTTTTTATAAATTATTTCCTTTAAAGCTTTAACTCTTTATAAATATTAACTATTATTCTACTATTTAAAGCATTTTTAATTAACTTTTCTTTTAAAATTTACTTTTTTATTATAAAAGGGAATAAAATTTTATTATATTAATTTACTTTTAGCCTTCATAAATAATTACTTTACATTAACTATTATACCTTTAATATTAAAGACTATTCTTTTACTTTTCAGCTTTGTTTAAAAGATTTATTATATACTTTTAAAAGTATTACTTTATTTACCTATAAGCGCGCTAGTTTTATTTATAAACATTAACCTTTTTAAAATAGCTTTTACTATTTAAAGTTTAAAAGCTTTTTTTAAATATATTAATAATTTAGTTTAAATAATTATTAAATTAATAGTAATACTTTGAAGTTTATTTACAATTAAAAGTAAAGCCGTTCTTTTTTATTGTTTAAAACAGTATTTTTACTATAACAATATATATTAAAAAAATATATAAACTTTAATCCTATTTCTCTAACCTTTTTAAATAACCTATTTAATTGAACTATTATGAATTTATTTATAGTTGCCTTTTTACTATAAAAAAAAGCTTTTATATTAAATTATATATTTTTATAATAACCTTTATTATATAAAGTAATTCTATATAATATATATTATTTACAGTATATTTAATAAAATATTTTATTAAGGCTTTAAGTTTAATTTTAAATTCTCCTTTGTTTCTATTAACTTTATAGTCTTTATTTAATATATAAATGCAGTAATTATAAAAATAAACTATATTTTAATTTAGCTGTAAATTTATACAAAGCTTTTTTATACAAAGGAAATATCATAATAAAACTATTCCTTTAATTTATTAATTAATAATATTGTTTTAAGTATATATAATAGATTTATATTAATAGAATATAGTATTACTTTAATACACTTTTATTATAAATTATTTAAAAGATTAATATAGTTAAATACTTTAATTAATTTAATTATAACTTTTTGGCCTATATATTTTAATATATTATGCAATTTATAAATATAAAAAGGCAAAAGCTTTTCAAAATCTTTTTTTTTATTTAAAGCTAATAATACATTAAACTTTTAATTATTATTCTAGTTTTCTTACTACTTTTTTTAATATACTATATAAAGATAATATATTATATTTTAATTATATTTATAAAGTTAAAAACAGTATTGAAGTTAATATTATATTTTTCATTTAATAAAAAGTATTTATATAACTATATATTATATTTATCCTGAAATATTAACAGTTAATTATTTTTATTATATTTTTATAAATAGTTTTAAAGGTTTTAATATTCACGTATTAAATAACTTATATAAAATAACCTATAATATATATATTCAAGTATAGGATTTATGGTTGATATATTTAATTCTGTTTACTTTTATATTTTTAATATTTTCTATTAATACCTTTAATACTATAAAGCTAAAACACTTAAAGTATAGGTATTAAAAGTATTTTAAATTAAGGTATATTAATAAATGCTTATATATTAATATTCTTTTATTGCAGTATATACTTTATTATATATCTTTAAAAGTAAAAAGAAAGGTATTAAACAGCTTATATTATAATATTTAAATATAACATCGGTATAAGAAAATAAAGGTTTATATTAAAGAAATATAAGGTTAAACTTATATTTTATTATCACTATAACAGTATTTAAATCAACTATATTAATATAAAGTATATTATTATATCCTATAAATTAAACCCTTACTTTATACAGCTTTAAAGCTAATATAATAGTAATATAAAATCCTTTTATTATAGTAATATTTATAAACTTAATAAAATATATAATTCTTTTTAATAAATTATGAAGAATATTTTTAATTAAATAATATCCTTTCTTTAAAATGAAATATTTAATTATACCTATTTTAAAATAATTCTTTTCTATATTCAAAATAAAAGAGTTAAAAATAAAAAGGTTTTTATTATTTATTAGATAAATAATACTATAAATA
Source organism: Mycogone perniciosa (assembly GCA_025331125.1). Lineage (NCBI taxonomy): Eukaryota > Fungi > Ascomycota > Sordariomycetes > Hypocreales > Hypocreaceae > Mycogone > Mycogone perniciosa. Next base: position 45,334 of record JAOALB010000163.1, read on the forward strand.
TTAAAAAGGGTACTTTATAAAAGTCTATAAAATATATCTTTTACTTTTATATATATTAAAATATTTATTATATATATAGTAGAATTCTTTTCCCCTTTATAAAGTAAGTTTAAAGAAACTAAAGCTATTAAAAGGTATAAGCTTTTTCCTCTTTTAGCTCATAAAGATAAATTTATACCCCTTTATAAAAGCTTTTTATATAACATTATTTATTTATTTTTTAAATGTATACGCGGATTATATTTATTTACTTAAAAGAGAGTTGATATTTAACTAGTTTATTTAGCTTTCCTATAAATATAGCTCAAACCTTACTATATATTAATACTGCTTAAATATACTTTTTAAAACTATATAAATGATTTTTATTAATAAGTATATCAAAGTATCAGTTATACTTTAATATTATATTATTTAAGCAGTTATTAAATATTATATATACCCTTTAAAAGCTAAATATTATATTCTTTATACTATTTCAAAATAAATAGTTAAATTAATAAAAGGTAACGATTTCTTTTAATTTACTGCTTTTAATAAATATATTTATATAATATAAATAATATATAGTAAAGTTTAAAGTATAGTAAGCTTTAATAGCTTTAAAGAATATTATTTTAAAGGATATTGATATAGTTTTAAAAAACATATATTAAATAATATATATATAAGTGTATAATTAATTTATATACTATATTTCCAGCTTTATACTTTTATGTACTGCTTTATATAAAATCTATTACTAAACAATATCTATTTCTTCTTTAATTATTTCTTTATATAAAAAAAGGTATAATTTAAGCTTTTTAATAATCTAGTAAATAAAGAACTAGGTCTATATATTATCTTTATTATTATTTTTTTTTATTTACTTTTATCGTAGTTAACTATAAATACTTTACTTTTAAGTTAATTAAAGCTAAGCTATAAAGGTTATAGTTGATAGTCTTTTCAATCTATTTATATATTATTCTTTGAATTTTCTTTTTTTTATATTTGCGTTTATGGTACTTTAATGCTTTTAAAGCAAACTATTATAATAGGCTATAATTTCATTAATATTAACTTTATCTTTAACTTTAACTATTGCCTTTTCTTTTATTTATATAAAGGTAGGCGCTAAAGAAGTAGGGAAATAGTCGCTTAACTTTTTAAAAACATTTACATTAATATTTTTTATACTTTAATAGTAATTATACAGTTTATAAAAACAGTTATTTATTTAATCTATTATTTTAATAATTTAAGCTTTATAAAAGGCAAGTCTTTTTTATTATTTATTATAGGAAATAGGTTTTATACTATAAAGGTAAAGATAAAAAGGTATAATAGGAAAAACAATATTAAATAAATGTTTCTAGTAATTTAATTAAACTTACTACCTAGGCTTATAATTATAGCGGAGTGCAGTATAGCTATATAGAGTATAAGGAGAATAGGAATAAAGCTTAATTTTATTAAAAAATATACTATAATGGCTTTACTATATATATATATATAGCTAATATAAGGAAAAGGTAGAATATATATATTATAAGCGCCTATATAGTCTGATATATCGCTTATATAATATATATATTAGCTTGTATCTGCTGTATAAGCAGATAAAAGCTCCCTAGCGCTAATAAGCGCTAGTAAACAGTAAGTCCTTAGCTTACCTAACCTAATATTAAAGTAATAAAGGTTTAGTTAATACTAAATCCTTTAAGTATTAATATAATATTTCAAGACTTTAATTTATTTTATTTAGTTTCTTTTTATTTTTAATTTAATTATAATAAATAGTTTCAAGGAACTTTTATTAGTATTTATACTAATAGCAAAGTATATTTTAAAAAAATAAAAAGTAAGTTTTTATATATATCTTTATACTTTCAAGGCAATTTAGCCTTACAAGTGTTATATAGCTATAAACACTTTATATTAAAGTATAAAACTATAGCTTAAACTATATTAAAGTATATACTTTAAAAGCTTTATTATATATATATTATATAACCTTTATAAATATATAATAAAGTATTGAACTAATAATATTATATATACTTCCTCTTTATATTTTATATATTATATATATTCTTTCTTTAAATAAAAAAAGGATATCTCTCTTTAATTAAAGGGCTATAATAAAATATTTCTTTAAAGTAAAAAGCCTTTTTATTATAAAGCAAGGTTATATTTATTTATTTAAAAAAAATAAAATCAACTATTTTTTAAAGATAATTTCTTTTATTACTACTAATTTTATAATATTAAATTATTATTTTCTTTTTTCTTTTTTAAATACTTTTAATATAGGTAAAGATAGTTTATATATTAAAGATTATAAAAGTAGTAAAGATAATAATATTATTAAAAGTTAAAGAAAATTTCATTATGAATATTAATAAAATAAAAACAAAGTCTTTATATTAAAAAGCTTAGTTATTAGCTTATCTTTTATTCACTTATTATAATTGTATTATTAATCGATTTATTATATAATAAATAAAACAAATGCTATAATATTATATTATTAGTTTAAAGGGTATTATATTATATCACAGTAATTATTTAATTTATATATTTACTTTTACTATACTAATTATTCTTCTAGTAATTTCCTTTACTACTTTAATATTTTATTAATAGCTATTATTAGCTAATAGTATTTTAAGATTTTGCTTGTTTATTATAGGTTAATATAATATAGTTAAATTAATTAATTTTAATTCCGGTTTTTATAACTTATAATTAAATAACCTATATTTTTAAAGTAAAGTATTATATTAATGTATTTTAAATAGCTGTAAAAAGGGTATAGGCTACTTCCTTTAACTAATTATTTTATATTTACTTGGAAGCTTATAAAGGCTAGCTTATAATTCTATTAATTGTAAACTAAAGGTAAGTTTTAATAGTAGTATAAAAGTACTTTTAGTTATTGGTTTTTAAAATGTAATCTTTAAAACTTCCCTTTATTTTAATTACTATTTTTATAAAAGGGGAATTAGCCTTTAAAATATGTATATATATATATACTAATAATAACTTAAATAAAGTATAAGAACTATACATTTCATAAAACTATAAAATTATAGTTGAATAATATAATGGCTAAAAGATAATATAAATCATTTAATTATACTATCTGTAGTTAAAAGTAAGTAATTAATAATAACTTTTATATACTTTAATAGCTGCGAAATTATAGGTAAGGTTATATATTAGTAGAGGAAGTAAGTTAGTTTTTATTAGGCTAAGTCTATTTATTTAGATTAATAGTTTTATACTCTTTTAATATACTAGTTATTTAAATAATTAACTAATTTATTTTAAGTAAAATTATAAAAATAACTCTAAGAATATTAAGTATATTAGTTACCTTTAATAAAATATTTCTTTATATAATAACTGTATATTTTAAACTTTAGTTTATACTTTATTAATATATAGGCTTTGTTTGAATCGTTTATATATGTTTTATATAACCATATAATTAATATATATTAAGTTAAATTAAATTAATTTCAATATATTACTACTATAAGATATATATATAATGAATAGCTTCTTTATTTAATTATTTTAATTAAGGTTAATATGATTTTTTAAATAACCTTTAATAATTTGATTAATATATTTTATTTAAGTATTTAGTAATAAATAATATAGAATATTGAATTTATACAATGTTAAATAAATACAGAAATACTTATTAAATCTAAAATATAAGTATTAATTCTGTATTTAAGAGAATTTTAATTAAAATTATAGAATTAACTATAATAATTTATAAGCATTTATAAATTAATTTATTTACATTTATTATTCTTTATATAAAAAGGTACAAATATTTAATTTTAATTTTTAACTTTATATATAATAAGAATTAAATAATAAAATTTAATAAGATTAGGTGTTATAATTATTTTAATATTAAGAAAAGTAAAAGTTTATTATATAATTTATATTTTAAGAGTTTAATTACTTTATAAAATATCTAATAAAAAATAACGTTTTATATTATTTCTTTAAACTTTCACAATTTAAAATGCTTTTATATTTTCTTCTAAATTTTATTAATACTTTTATCTTTATATATTAAATATTAATAAAGTTTTATTATTATAGTCTTTTAAATTCTCTTTACAATTTAAACTCTTTTATTTAATAATTAACTGTTTTTGTTATCAAACTTTAAGTTCTTTTTGAAACTTTATTATTATTGGAAATAATATAATACCTTGAAGATATAAAGGTATAATATTATAATTAAATACTTTATACATAATCTAAAATACTATCTATTAATAACATTTATTAAAAGGTTATTTTAAAATCTATTATATATATTTAACCTCTTTTTAATTATGATTACTCAATTTATTATATATATTTAGTTCTTCAATATTAAATTGCTTTTAATACATTAAAATATAATAGATTTAGATTTATTTCAAGTTAATTATTCAAATTTATTTGATATATTTTATATATTTAATATTTATAAAAGGTTTTAATTCTTTTTAATAAATTTATAAAAGGTTTATATAATATTTTAACACGTTTTACTAAACTATAAATAATAATTATAAAGTGTTTAGAAAGTTTCAACTTTTAGAATTAATAGAAAAATAAATTAATTCTTTATTATATATACTTTTACTAAATCTATTTAAATATCTTTAAACGTAATAATACACTTTAAAAAATAATATTTTATATATATAATCTATAGTTTTCTAATTATATACACAATTTAATATTTTATATTATTTATTATACCTTATAATATATATTATATTTTATAGATTTATATTTTATATTTTATACTTTTTAAAGGTATTTCTAAAAATCCAAATATTATTTTAATACATAATTATAACCCTTTAAACATTACTTTTTAATATATTATTCATTATTTTTAAATATATTATAGAAAGCTTTTATAAAAATAAAAGGTATACTTAAATCCTTAAATAAATTATATCTTATTTATACAGTAATTCACCTTTTATATTCTTTATTAATTTAAACAATACTATAAATACTTTCAACATTTAATATTATAGCTCATTTTTATATAATATATTTAATAGTTTTATAATAAATAATAATAGAATTATATTCTTCATAATATAACGGATCAAGAATTTATAATTAATTAGAATTCACTTTTCTTTTAAGATAAATGTAATAAAAGAATTTACCTTTAATAAAGAAAGTTAAATATACCTTTCAAGTAGTATATTACCTTAATAGTTAACTATATAGGTTTAATTAATTTCATTTTTATAGTATAATATAGAACGCTTTCTTGAATAATGTATTATATTTTATAATTATCTAATAATAGTTTTATTAAAGGGCTTTAAATTTAAGTATTTTATTACTATTATAATATATTTCATATATAAAAATAATTATTACTTAAAATCTTTTATCTTTTTTATTTTATTTAAGTTTCTTTTTTAAATAAATGGTTTTTATTATTCAGTTAAAAATCACGTTCTTAATATTCTTTTTAATATATTTAAGTATTTTATATAAAACTTCTGTCACATAGCATATAAGGTCACTTATCTATGCAGATTGTGTAGAGCTTTACTTTTGCAGGATTTGTGGTCTGACAACTTCTCTTTTATATTTTAAGCCTCTTTAATAATCTTAATCATTAAAAAGGGTTTATTATTATAATGTTAATAAAGTTAATTTCTTTTTAATTAATATTAAAATTATTATAATTTAAGTAAACATACTTTCAAATTATATTATATTTATTAATATATATTATATTATAAAAAGCTATTTCTTTATTTCCAATAATTTAAACCTTCAACTAATTAATTATTTCCTTAGACTATTTATTATTATATATTAAGGCCTTTCCTTTATTCAATAATATAAATATAATTACATTCCTTTTTTAAAATAACTATAAATAACTTATAATTATAAATATTATAAATATACTTATTAATTTGTTATTTATAGATATATATATTTAATTTTTATGAATTAATATCTTAAATCTAAAATATGAAAAGTCTTTATTATTACTTCTATAATTTAATACTTTAAACAATATAATGTATTAATTATTATTTTATACACCTTCTTTGAATAATACTAATTAATTTTAAATTTCTGTTATTTATATAAAGTCTATAATTAATTAAGGTTTTGTAAAATTAATATATTGATTCTATTATACGTTATTATTTTATAAATAATAAAACTAATTTAATTTAATATAGCTTTTTTATAATTAACTTATCCTTTTATTTTTGAAAGTAACTTTATATTTTATATATTTTTATATTTGTTATTTGTAATGGTTAGTCTTTAAATCTATGATATATATATTCTTTTAGGCATATATATTATTCAATAATAAATATAAAATAGTATTTATTTATTACAAATATTAATTTTATAATTTACCTTATTTATATATAATATACTTTAAACTATTATATTTTAAATAATCTTATTAATTATACTTGCAGTTTTTATTATAATAAGAATATTATTTTATTAACTTCCTTTTATACTAAATATTATATTTTTTAAATTTATATCTCTTTAATCTCTATACTTTATAATACTCATTTATAGTTTTAATATTTAATTTAATATTAATAATTCTAAAATATTCATACTTTATACGTATAATTTATTTTCTAAAACTATTATAATATTATATTTATAAAATAAAATAAAATGGAAGTTTCATTATAAATATATTATATTTATATCCTTTGAAAGATATTTTATACATTTATATATAATAGAAGTAATTTAACATATAATATAATATTTACTATAAATAAAGTTATTTATAATATAGTTTCTTTATATATAAAAACATATAGATAGTATTTAGTTAATTTACCTTTTAACCTATTATTTATAAATAGTATATTTTTTAATTTTAAACATAAAATATTATATAGTAATAATTTGTATTATATAAAGTTATTTTTGTTTTTATTATTGAAATTATTACTTTTAATGCATTTCTTATTATATATAGCAATTTCATTAAAGCATTAAGACTTAATTATAATAATTATTCAGTTTTCAAAAACCTTTTTATTTTTTTTATAAAGTTAAAATTAAAGCTTTATTGTATTATATTATTGAAATATAATAAATATTTCTTTATTATACTCTATTTCAATATACTTTTAACGGTTTAATATATAAATCTTAATTCATATTCTTTTAATATATTATAAATATTGTTTTCATTATATTTGAATATACAATAGCTTCTATTATCACATATATTTTAATTAAATAATATATAATTAAAAGCTTTTGCAATTATATTACCTTTTCATTTAAACTTTAAAATAAACCTTTAAAGTTTATAAATTATTGATTTTCATAAACCTTTATAATCCTCTGAAACGTATGTTGATTTATTATGATTATAATAATATTCTTTGTTTAACTTTTAATTTAGATTTATTATAAAACTATTATATAAAAATAACATTTATTTCCTTAACTTTCAAAATATAATTTTTAACATATATAATATAATTAAAGTATTTTCTCCTTTAAATGTCTTATACTTAATAAAATATAAATAATATTGATTTCTTTACTTTCTTTTATTATTTAAAGGATCCTTTTAAATAGATTTTAATTTTTTTAAAGTATTACTTTTCAATGACTTAATAATTAAAAAACCCTTATTAGTCTTTATATTCAAGTAAATTAAAAACTACATAAAATAATTAGATAATTAAATAAAGAATAATCCAAATATTATAATATTATTTTTAAAAAGCTTTAAAGACTATATCTTAATTGACCTTTTTAAATACTTTAAGTATTAATCTTTTTGAAAGTATAATATAAAATTTAAAGTAAATAAAGTTTAATTTTATAAATTTATAATAATTAGTTATTATTAATAAATTATTATAAAACCTTAATATTTCTAAGTATTAAGTATTAATAATATTATTTTTATTTTATACAATTAACTTTTATATATTGAAAGGCATCTTTTTATATAAATGTAGGCCTATTTTATTTTATTATTTTTATTTTTATTGTTACTTTAATTTATATTATCATTTGTATTATTATTTTACTTTTAATATACGAGTAAAAAGAAAAAGAAGTTTGAAGTTTATTAAAAGCGAATATTATAAAAATATATTTATAACATTATTTTAAAATTCTTTTATACCATTTCTAAATAACTATTATTAATATATAATACTTTAAATTAATTCGCAAAGGATAAATTAAGGTTTATAGGTATATATTAATAAGAAGGTTAACAATAAATATAAAGTTTAATAATATAATTAATATTTTATAGAATCAATATTTTTAGTAAATATAATTAATTGATCATTATTTAAATAACTATATTAAATAATTAATAAATTAATTATATATATATAAAAGACATTTATATATAATTATTAATATTCTGGTAAATATTAATATAATTACTATAATAATTAAATAAATAATTATATATTTTAAAGTAATATATATTAATATTATTACCTTTAGCGTAATAATTACTTTTTAATAATTAATTAAACTAATTAATATCCTCTATACCTTTATAACCTAACTTTGGATATAATAAAATTATAATAATATAATAATAAAAGTAAAAACCTTAATATAAACTATTTTATAAATTTACATTACAATAATTACTTTAACTTTCTATTCTTTAATATATATAGTACCAATAAATTAAGACGTTAAAGTAAACTATTATAATAAATAGAAATATATATTAAAAAGGTATTATCTTTAAACCTTTTCAAAGTAGTTTCTTTTATTTTAATTAAAGTAAATAGCTTTAAAATAAAACAATAATTGTTATTTTAAATCTTTATAGTAATTATAGAATTATTTAAAATCGTACTTTGTTGAATTTATAAAACTATGAAATTTAACCTTATAAAGGCAATATCCTTTATATTACCTTTTATAGAAAATGGTTATAAAACCTTAAATATAAAAAATAAAAATAAAAGGGAAAATATAATATTATAGAAAGGCTTTTAATAACTTTTGAAAATTATTAGTTAAATTTAGAATAATAGTAAAGTATAGTATAGGTATATAAACTGTAAAGGAATAAGTAATTAAACTTAATTTTATGAAAGAATATACTATAATAGTATTACTATATATATATATAGTTAATATCAAGGAAAAGGTAAGGTTAATAGATTTTAAGCGCCGATATAGTTTAATATATTAGTTATATAGTATATATATTAGGTTATACTTACCAGATACAAAAAAGGCTTTTTAATATTACTAAATATTCATAAATAATAAACCTTCAATTTATAGAATTTAGGAATTCTGTTAAAAGTTATTCCAAACTACAATATTAAAAGCTTTTTTAAAGTATATTAAAATTCATATAATATTTATACTTAATAGATCGTATTATATAATTTATTAGATTTTGAAATCTAGTTTATTATTATTTCTATATAAAAGGAAACTTTAAAATACTATTTACAAAGAAATAGGTTTTTTAATATTTAAATATAAAATCCTTTTACAGTAATGCTTTTAAGCTATTTTTAAAAGAATAGTTTTATATTATAGTATTTACTTAACTTATTATATAAATATAGCTTTTTATAGATAATATAATTCCTGTTTATTTATAAAGACAATAAAATCAAATATATTAAGGTTTCCTTTTCAAAAATATATACAAATATTAATAAATAAAATACATGAAGTTTTGAATTCCTTTAAATTATTTAATAAAGGTTTTAAAGATTTATGTTTTAAACCTTTAATCTAAACCATAAAAGTCTTTACCTCTTTATTACTTTATATAAAATATAAGTGTAATAAAGAAAGTATATATAATATTAATATATTTCTTTTATTTATAAAGAAATAAAACAATCTTTAACTTTTCTTAATAAAATAAATAATGCCCTTAATATTATAATCATTTAATAAATTATATATACTTTTACTTTATTAAAAAGGTTAAAAGTTTTTATAATAAATATCCTTTGAATTTAAGTTGTTTTAACGATATAATATCATTTATAAAGTTAACTTAAAACTATCTAATGTATTTTTTCATTAATAAAGACTTTTCTTTTTACTTATTATTAATTAAACCTTTTTATACTATTATTTTAATTAATAAAAGTATTAAATTCCTTTTTTCTTAACAGGTTTTTGTATATCTTTTTAATTTCAATTTATTCCAATTAGTTTTAAATTAAAGAAAATATAATGTAAAAAGTAAGTATATATTATAAAATAAACGTAATTAGAACTATTAAATACTTAAAGAATATAAAGGTTTAAATTATAGAAATATAACCTATTTTAAAGGCTATAGAGTTAATAGTTAAATATATATAAAAACACTATATAATTTAAATAACCTTTCTTAAAATAATATATTAATTATTATTAAATTATTTAGTAAATCTTTTCTATTTCTATTAAAAAGTATATATATGATTTTGAAGATTAATATAAACTATTCTATTTTACATAAACTTTTCTATTTTATTTAAACTTTATTTTATAAATTTTAAGATTTTAAAATAATATAAATATTAAATAAACTAATTATTTAATTAAATAAAATATAGTCTTTCCTTTTATTATATTATAAAATAGAATTATAATTAGATATATTTAAAGTTAAATTTATAATCAAATTATAAATATAAATAAGTAAAATGAATTTTATAAAACTTTAAAATGCTATAAATTATAAATATTTAAAGCTTTAATTTTCCTTGAAAAGTTTAAGCCTTTAAACGTTTTTATTATAAGCTTTTAATAGAGAAACTAAGATATAAAACCATTTAAAAATACTATGAATATTTTAAATCAAATAAAAAGTTTATTCATAAATATAATAAATAAAACCTTTCTCTTTAATATCCCTTTACAAAAACCTTTTTTCCTATTTATTTAAATATATAAGAAATAAAGCTTTACTTTTATACGATTTAGTTTAACAGTTATAAGCCCGGTATTGTTTTGCGCGAAATTATCCGATATACCTTTAGGTTATAAGTTTAATTCTGTTTTAGAGGAATTAAAATACATTAAGGTTCCCCTTAAAAGGGAATAAGTAAATATATATGGAAAAAGTCCTAGTTTAACCAGATCTAGGCACTGCAGCTATGGTTAAGGTTAGCAGAAAAAGTCCCCTATACCTTGCCCTTTATATAGGATTACAGGGAATATAGACGCTCTATTCTAACTATTGCACCTAGGCGGTGTATTATATAGTATATAAGGTTATCTATCTATATATAAAGAATAGGGCTTTACTTTTGCAGAATTTATAGTCTAATAAAAATCAATAAAAGAAATAAACTTTTATAACCCTTTTTTAATAAAAATAAATTAATATTATTTAAATTAACCCTTTTCCTTTTTTAGATTAAGACTTATTAAATAATAATATAAGCTGCCAGCTTTTAATATTTTATTACCTATAAGGGATTTATATAACTAGTTTACTTAATGGATATAAATAATGAAATAAACAAACAAATAAACGAAATACTATAGGAGCTTGTTATAACCCGACCAGGCCAAGGCCCGGGTCCAGAGGAATATCGGAACAATAGGCCAATAGGAATATAATTACTAGGGTATATACTAAATCGCTAATAATTAAGGATATATATAAGTAATTATAAACCTTAAATTATTAGGAATATAGCTATATTCCCTAATAATTATTATAACTCTCCTTTATATATATATAGCTGGCTTATTATTTATTTAATATAGTTACTTAAACAGTCGTTAATAATTGCATTTACTAGAACTACCTGTTTTATAGAATTATAGTTATATTACCCTGCTTAATATTTATCTTCAACCTCCCTATTAATATAAACCTATAAACTTTAGTTTATCTTTTAAGAATTAACCCAGGTTATTATATATTAACGACTTTTATTTAAAAGGCTACTGAAAGTTTTAAGCAATGTTGCAAGTATATCTGCTATAGTATCCTTTTTTAATAACCCCAACACTTAACCTTTTATCCTACCTTTTCTCTAAAGGTAGGATAATAATAAAGATAATAATATAAATAAAAGTAAAGATAAAGATAAAATTAATAAAATAAAATAACTTTACATTTATATAAAAGAAGCCTTTTAATATATTAAACTTAATTATATAAAATAGGAATAGTACTATTAATATTTAATTACTAAAAACGCTAAACTTTAATAAATAATTTACTAATAGTAAACAACTATTCTAAACTTATAAAACTAGGCCTTACCTGCTTTAAACCTTATATTAAACCTTAAAGGGAATTAACCTTTAAAGGACTTAAAAGAGTTACTTAGAATACAGCCTTTTAAGCCTTTTAATAAAAGTATTATAATACTTTAACTATTTTTTACTTAACTATATAATTAATTTACCTACTTTTTAACTAGCTTTAATATAAGGATTAATAAAGTTTCTTTAGCTGTTAAATAATTTAAAAGCAATACTTTAAAATAGTTTAAACTTATTTTAAGGGATTTCTGTAATAATAAAAGTAAAGCTAATAAATAAATATAATTTATATTTACTAGCTATAGCTACTTTAAAGAAAAATTAAAGAATATCTTTAATAATATTAATAAAGAATATACTGTAAAAAATAAACTTATAAATTTAATTTAAAAAAGAAAATACTTTAACTATACTATATATTTTAAAAACTATACTTTTAAAATTAAATAAAAAAACTTTACTTTTATTAAATAATTCTATAATAAATTTAAACTAGAAGTTAAAAAGGAAGCCTATAAATTCTTTTATAATAAAAGTATTATTAAGTTTATTAAAAAATAAATAAATATAGACAACTTACTTTATAAACTTTACTTAAATATAAGAAAAGAATAATAATAATTTAAATATATTTATAAATATTAAAGATATATAAATTAAAGTAAAAAGTAATAAAGATATATCGCTAGCTTTAATTATAAAAGATTTAATTAAATGGATTTAAATGCTATTTAAAGGGGAAAGGTAAAAGTTATCTGTTATAACTATAATAAACTAGGATATATTTTAAAAGACTATAAAGCTTTATAAGAACTAAAAACTAATAAAGTTTAAAAGCCTGCGCTAAAACTTAAATAAAAGGTTAATATAATTTCAAAAATTAGTAATTATATATTATTTAACTAGACTATATACTATAATAATATTTACTTTATTTATAAATCTAATAAAGATAAAAGTAAATAATACTTAAAATAACTTAAAAAAATATTTATAATAAACTAGAAGGGATATTAATTAAAACCTACATTTTTAATTCTTAAAGGTATATTTAAAGAAAATAAAGCAAACAGATATTTACTATACCTAGACAGTTTAATGGAATAAAACTTAAACTCTAGTTATATAAAATTAAATAAAGATAATAGTATTTTAAATAAATAAATAATTACTATATTTAATTATCAATATTTTAATTAAATTACTTTAAATAATAAAAAATAAACTAGCAGCAGTAACTGTAATAATAAAGATAAAGATAATCTTTTATAATATAGACTATTATTATATAATACTATACCTTTAAAACTAGAAAATATACTACCTATAAACAGTAACTTTAAAGGTAAACTAAATAAATATTACCTAAACTTATTTAAACGAGTTACTATAAGTATATAGTCAAACAAGATAAATTTATACTTATATAAATAGCTTTATATATAAAATAAAGCTAATAATAAAATAAATATTAAAGCTATCCTAGTTGCGCTAGATATATATAGAAAAACCTATATATTTTTATATATAAAGAGACTATACTATAAATAACTTTACTTATAAAAAGTATTATATTATATCCTAGGCTACTTATATAATATATAAGTATATAATATACTTTTAAAAGAAAGTAAAGTATAATGTATTTCTGATTAGAATTTTATTTTATTTTATAGAATAAATATAGGATTATAATATTTTTAAAGAATAGATTATAATTATATAATAGTAAAACTTTAAAATTATTATTATTAAACTAGATATTAAAACCTTAAAGGAATATTATTAGCTATAAAGACTTAAAGGATATAAGTTTAAAGGATATTATATTTACTATTAAGAGAAATTAATAGAATAGTACTTCTACTATAATAAAAGGTTTAAGTATAATTAATAATACTATTTAAAGTGCAGCAGCTTAAAGTGTATTATATATAAGCGAAATAAATTAAAAGATTAGCACTTATAATAAACTAATAATACTTTATATTTATTATTAGACTATATATACTGTTAGAAAAATAAATATATTACTTACCTATAAGAAAAACCTTAAAAATAGCAATTATAAAAGTATATAAAGTATAAACCTACTTTAAAGGATAAAGAGATTAATTAAATTATACAAAAGCTGTATAAAAACTAATTTAACTTTATTACCTATAAAAAAACTACTTATAATAAAAGAAAGTGACATTTACTTTAAAAAACCTTAATTAACTATAAAATTTATGTAAAAAGAAAGGAATTAAAAAAAAATTAATATTATTTATAAAAAGGCTATAAAGTAATAATTAATAAGCTATATCTTTTAAAATATTAAATAATAAAAGTAATAATAAAGATTTACTATATTTTAAACTAAAAATACTAATTAAAGGATATTAACTATATATATTAATAGATAGCAGAGTAATAGGCAATTTTATTATACCTATAACTATAAATCGCTTATAATTACTTTAAAAAAAGAAAATTAAACTATATTAACTTTATTAAGTAAGAGGAGGAGCTTTTATATATAATAATAAATAAGTTAAATAAAAGATTAATTACTTTAAATTTAAGATTACTAAATATAAAAGAGTAGTTCCCTGTAATATAGCAAATATTAATAAATATAATATTATTTTTCGTTATTTTTAGTTAAAATGCAATAACTTTAATATTAACAGGGAAAATAGCTAGTTTTATTAGTATAATAATAAACCTTCTTTAGCGATTAAAACTATTAAAAAAGATTTAACTGCAGGGAAAAAATCCTAGAGTATAAAACCCTTAAATAAGCTAATAAAAAGAACTAAAAAAGTTACCTTTAGTTTAATTATAGAAATAATCTACCTAGGAATATAATATAAATAAAGTAAAGGGAAGGATAAATAAATTTAAAAAATAATTGCCTTTTTATAGAAAGCATTGAATAATATTAATGAAATATTTAAAATAAAAAGCTTTAAAACAGTAGTGTTACTAAAACAACTATAGAATATCTTTAAAGAATACTAAAAGTATAATAAGCTATTTAAGGAAATACTTAATATAAAGCTATTAGAATATAGTTGATAGGACTATATAATTAAATTTAAAAATAATACCAGCACTATCTTCTATAAAATTTATAATCTAAATAAAAAAAAGCTTAAAAGCTTATGCGATTATTTAAATAATATATTAGCTAAAGGATATATTTAACCCTCTTTATTAAAAGCAGGCTATTTTATTATATTTATATTAAAGAAAAAAGGTAAATTACAGTTAATTATAAACTATTAATAGTTTAATAAAGCTACTATTAAAGATAAAACTCTACTACTATTAATTATAGAATTATAAAATAGACTATATAGGAAAAAGTAGTTTATAGCGCTAGATTTTAAAGGCGGTTATAACTTTATTTAAATTAAAGAAAGATATAAATAGATAACTGCCTTTTAAATTAAGTATAGCTTATTTATATACTTAATTATACCTTTTAGCTTTATTAACACTCTCGCAATATTTTAAAAAATAATTAATAATATATTAAAAGAGTACTCTAATATCTTTATAATTATTCACTTAAACAAAATCTTAATCTTTTTAAATACCTTTAAAGAATATAAAGTATATATTTATAAAGTATTATAAATACTATAAAATACTAAACTATTTATAAAACTTAAGAAATGCAAATTCTATATATGGAAAGTTACCTTTTTAAAGTATATTATTACCTTTAAAGAGATTTATATAGATTTATTAAAAATATTAATAGTAAAAGACTAGCCTATATTTATAATAGTTAAAGAAGTTTAAAGCTTTTTAAAAGTTGCTAACCATCATTAACAATTTATTAAAAATTATAAAAGTATTATATAAACTCTTTATAAACTTCTAAAAAGAAATTAAAAGTTTTTATAAGTATTAAATATATAAAATGCCTTCAATAAATTTAAGCAGCTTATTTTAAAAAAACCTATCTTTATTATATTTAACTTATTTAAAAAAATAAAAGTCGAAATAAATACTTTTAACTTTACTATAAAAGCTTAATTTAATTAAAAAAATAAAATAGTAAATTATACCCTATTACTTTTAATTTTTAAGCACTATATAGTATAGAATTAAACTATCCGATATATAATAAAGAATTCTTTACTATTATTCTTATATTTAAAGAATAGCAATATTATTTATTAAAAAGAATATATAAGGTTAAGGTATATATTAACTATAAAAATATTATATATTTCGCGATAGTTTAATAACTCTTTAAAACGCGAATCTATTATATAAAATACCTTTTAAAATTTAATTGTATTTTAATTTACTAGAAAAGATTTAAAAATAAATAAATAAATGCACTTAGCAGATAAATTAACTTTAATTAAAGAAAGATTAAGTATACTAAGCAGATCTTAAAATAAACTTTTAAAAGATATTATTAATAAATAGCATTTTAAGCTATATATAAGGTATTTAATAATAATACTATACTTTAATATATTAAAAAGCATTATATTATTTAAGATAATAATAGATTGTTAAAATATATAGAGTTTAATAATAAAGGAATTTAATAATAAAATAAAAACATTTAAATTTTAAATAAACTAAAAGAATATAGTTATAGAAGTTTATTAATACCTAGTATATAAATGTAAAGGTATTTGCAAAAGCTGCAAGTAGGTTTAAAGGTATTTTAAGTTTTAAGGATTTAAAAGAATAATGCAAGATATTATTTTTTATTATATAACTTATAAAATAGTTAAACCTTTAAAATATAAACTATACAGTAAACTTCAACCTTTACTAATACTAGAATAACTATAAGAGTTAATTTTATTAGACTTTATTATTAAACTATTATTATCTATTAAACTAGAAATAAAGATTAAATATAATAATATTTTAATAATTATAGACTAATTTACTAAATACTTTTACTTCCTTTTATATAAGGAAGTAATAGATATAGAAATACTAGTTTATATATTTTTGCAATTTATTATAGTTAATTATATTATGCTAGCTAAAAGTATTTTTAATTAAAAATTAACTTTTACATTTAAATTCTAATAAGTATTTATAAATTAATTAAGTATAAACTATAAGTTTAATACTATATACTATTTATAGATAAATAGATAGATAAAATGCATTAATTAGGTTATTAAAGTTTATTTAAAAAGTTGTATTAACTTTAACTAAAATAATTAAGTAAAGAAGTTATTAATTATATAAATATTCTATAATAGCGATTTTTTAAAGTTAATTAGACTTAGCTTTATATATATTAACTATACCTTTATACTAGATATATATAAAGCGTTAAAGAAAGGCCTATATATTAATAAAGTATAAATTAAAGCTAAAGATATAAAGCAGTTATATAAAGAAATGCAGGTATACCTTTACTTTATATAAAATAAAATAAAGAAGTATATTAATAAATATAAATTAAAGGGACTAATCTTTAAAGAGGGAGATATAGTTTATTTATACTATTATTCGCTAATAAAAAAGATTGCGAATATTAAAATCATGCAATTAAGCGATAAATTAAATTTTAAGAAACTTAGACTTTATTTAATTAAAAAGGTTATTTTAAAAGTTACTTATAAATTTACATTACTAGACAGTACTTAAACTTACTTAATATTTTATATTTTACTATTTAAAATAGTATTATAAAATAAATTAAAAAATAGATTAATTATAAATTAAATTAAGGTTTTAGCAGTTAAAAAAGAATATAAAGTCGATAAAGTTAAGGCTATAAAAGCAGATAACAATAAACGCTAATACCTAGTTAAATAGAAAAACTATAGAGAGGAATATAACTTTTAAGAACCTATATAACATTTAAAGAATGCCTTAATAAAACTTTAATACTTCTATTAAAGTTTAAATCTCCCAGTAAAGGGTTACTAAATATCGCGTTTTAATTAAGTATATCTATATTACTAGAAGACTAAATATTAATAACAGCCTTTAACTTAGCGCGCTTAAACTTATTTAACTTATCTAATAAATTAACGCTATAATGCAATATCTTAACTCTACGCGACTATATTTATAACTGCTGCTCGCGAAAATAACCTAATCGCGCAAAACGTTTATTTATTAAAGCAGTTAACACTATTATCTATTACTGCTATTTTAATAACTAATGCTTAATAGCGCGCTCTTTATTTTTAATACACTCCTTTTAGCCGCTAAATAATATATTATAAATATTAAAGATAACCTATAATAAACTAAAGAGGATATATATTAGCCGCTAAAAAGATACTATTTCTATTATATATCTTGCCTTAATAGGTATACTCCTTATAACAAAAATAGCCTATAGCTATTTTACAGGAAATACTATACTTTTTACAAGATAAATACAGTATAATGAAAATATTAATAGTATTAATAATTAATATAGCTGCAGTATAATTCCGGGAGGATTTAGTAGGTTTAGAAACCTTTCGCTGTTTTGCAATACTATAAAGTATAGTTAAACAGGAATAAAAAGAAATTAGGAAAAAGAAAACTTATAAAGAAAAGGGATAGCCATATAATAGGTCTTAAAGATAAGATTAATGGGAGGGGGATATTGTATTATGACCCGACTAGGCTAAGGCCTGGGTCTAGAGGAATATCGGAATAATGGGCTAATAGGAATATAATTACTAAAGTATATACCGAATCGCTAATAATTAAGGATATATATAAGTAATTATAAACCTTAAATTATTAAAAATATAGCTATATTCTTTAATAATTATTATAACTCTCTTTTATATATATACAGCTAGTTTATTATTTATTGAGTATAGTTACTTAAATAGTCGTTAATAATTGCATTTACTAGAACTACCTGTTTTACAGAATTGTGACTACATTACCCTGCTCAGTATTCATCCTTGACCTCCCTGTCAACATAAACCCACGAACCTCGGTTTATCCCTTGAGAATCAACCCTGATCGTCACAGAGCTATATCAGTGAATTAGACTGCCCTGGAATAGTCCTTCTCTGCTGTTATTGACAAAATAGATGAAGACGATGGGTTGGAGCTTGAGAGCTCATACCCGTTCGTCCAGGTCATTCAGCCCTATGAGTCCCTGTGGCTTGGACCAGCGAGTCGAATTTCTCTTGCGGCAGGAATCGGAATCACTTCAGGCAATGGGGGTGGGTGGTGATGGGAAAGGAAGTGTTCGGCATCGCAATCTGGGCCATTGACAGCGACATTACGGTCATAGACTGATCAGGTGACGGCGAGGATTTGTTTTAGGAGTGGGATTGATTTTTTTGAGTGGTATACTTGGCGCTTACCTCGACCTTTTAGGGTCCCTTAGACCACGTTGAGTAGAGATGCGATCGGAACTCTCTCACTTTTTAGCCCTTACAATAATATTCTGGAAAGTTATCAATGTCTTTGTATGTAATGGGAAAGTCAAATGGACTTATTCTACCCTTTCACGACAACGGCTCAAGCCTGTTGCTTTGCCGTTGGGTCTCCAGTTGAATTCAGCAGTAAGATGTCATTGGAAACATAGATGATTAAACGGGTGAGGAATTTGAATGTAGGGCCCTCATTACACAAGTCATGAAACTCATAGCCTCAACTTTGCAGACATGTATTAGGTAGTTGTTAATGAATTCCTTGACCTTCAGCTCCTTCCAACATGGAGTCGAGAAAACGTGGCCTATCTCGTCATTTCTTATCGTTCACACACGGGACAAATTGTCGTGTAAAGCGGATCAGATAGTCAGCACATTCATTTCACTATACGGGTCGAAAGACATCTGAATTCCAGCTCTATTCATCTCTCCCGTCGATTTCTGAACAACCATCCTCGTGTCTCTGATAGTTTCCTCGCCAGCCATTTTATAGTGCATGAGGAACGCGTCGCGTTCCTCTATTCCACTTCTTTAGCTCCTCTTCGAGTTCCACATCGAATTTTCCTTCATTTCAAATTCAACAAAGTTTTCCACCTCGTCCGCAATATCCGACACAAATCCTCAATCTTGCCACTCAATAAGGGGTAGACATTCAGATATTATTGGGTGACAATAACCTACAGTCACTGTTGCAAGCTCCTTGCTCTTGTCGAGAAAATTCGCCTCATCCAGCGCAATGACGTTGACGTAGTAAGGATCGGCAAATGCATTCAGAAACCGTTCCAAGCTGGGAATTTCCCAGATTACAGCCCCATCATATTCTAGAAGACAGAGAGGGATTGGTGTGGCAGCCAGAGTTTTTCGAACACTGCCTGGAGTGTAGATCTACACAAAGGCTTTAGCTTAGTTCATCTCTAAAACCTGCCCTGAAGGCTTGGATCTTTTAACTGCGTATATCCGATGATGCCATGCTTTTGGGACCAGGGAACAATCTTTGGGGCGTGTATGTTCTTCCAATGGTGATAAAATTGCTCCTCTGAAAGGTCAGGGCGCCGTTTGATGAAACATAGCATAAATAGCAGCGACATGGCGCTTGACATTATTGTTGATCAGAAGATAAGAGACTAGAAGATAGGAGAGCTATTTGTGAAAAACGCAGATCGCCTTAGTAGATAAAGGAAATGACACATTTCGTAGTGGTCACTCAAGACATTTAATAACTTCCCTATTGTGTATACTGATATATCACTGGTCAGTAGAGTCAGCATTTGAGAGAGTCGTGTTTCGGCCGAATCTCGCTCGAAGAAGGTGAGGGGCTTGTTACCTGGGTATCGCATGTCGATTAGTAATCGGAGTGACAGCTTGGAAATGTGGAATACCTCTTTGCCGAACTCGGCCGAACACCATCCCCGATTGACTTGGCCCACTCCATCAATTCAAGGGTCCAGCTAGTTATAAATTCTGCTTGTTCCTATTCCCAAGTTTCGAGAGGCCGGTATAATGATTATTCAATCATTCTCTTTGTCTAAATTTTCATGATAGACAAAACCCATACAATTAAGAAGGTCATTTTGATCTGAGTATGTTGAAGCCTCTATTGAACACTGAACTCATTGAAGATACGACCCTTCTGACTACTCACAGGGAGACGGAAGTCTGAATCTACTCATACTCAAATCTCTCTAGGCACACAGGGTCCCCGTATCTGTCGTCGTCCGAGCTTTTTCAATTGCTGAGGTTCCTCCTGGGATGCTGGTCTACCGTATGGACTATGTCTCGCATCTTGTTGCCTTCCCAGGTCAAGATGCAGTTGTCAATACTATCACGATGCCGGTGTTCTTGGATCAAAAAATATTATTGATGGTGCAGTGGAGGCCGGCGTGAAACGATTACTTCCTAGACAATTTGGCACAGATACTTCGAAAAAGACAACTGTTGAGATTGTGCCATTTTTGAAAGCAAAGCTTGCAGTGGTGGAGTATATGACGTTCATTGGTAAAGCTATCATTCTTTATCCTGATCCCATATAATTTAGACATTTACCAGAACGTCATAAGAACGTGGGACATCACAGAACTAACAACATCGTGCGGGGGCCTCCGCAATGGGTTCTTCTCATTCAATGTCCCCTCTCGGACAGCATACATTCACCAGCCTAGTTATCACACCTATCGTTTCAGCTCGTTCACAATACCCGCAGTTGCTAATGCCGTGGCTCATTGTCTTCTCCTAGAAACACCCCGTTTCTTGCCAATCGGCATGTACATGTCAATTCATTTGAGGCTAGTCAGGACGAAATTATGAAAGCACTTGAGGACGCAACGAAGAGGATGGACGAGAATCAAGAATGAGACGACCGAAGTTGGGAGATTATTCATCTCAATATTCAAGAAAAGGTAATCGAAGCGTAGCAAAAGCTAGCACAAGGCGGCACAAGCCATCTAGGATATATGCTTTCCAAGGTTGTCTATACAGTAGCAGCGGACTTTGAGAAAGAGAGCCGGGTATGGAATGAGTAGTTGGGAATCTCATCATGAGAAGATCTGGAGAAAGTTGTTGAACAAGTCGTGGCAGAATTCTCAGACTAACAGGTTGTGTATGAGCACTTTGGGTCGAATTATGGTTTGATATAATTGGATGCTCTCTTCTGAGATATCATTCGTTTGTATAAAAAGAAGTTGTGAAGTTGCTGAGTTTGTCACGGCATCCGCATTATGCAATGTGACATCTTGTAGTTGCCCCTTAGGCCTCCACTGTTTGTTGCAAACATGCCAGCTCAATATATGTAATGACATATTAGGTGAACTTGAGTGGTATATTGTCTCACCAGTTCAGCTTCCGTGTCAAAATGGTCGAGGGATACGAAGAGCATGAATTAATACCATGGTGTGATCTGGGTTATTGTATTGTCTTAGTCCTGTGACACAGTGTGGCATCCCGATCAAATCTATTAAACAAATCATTATATCTGAAGCCCTGTATTATTTAAATAAGTAAATCTATATATATATAATGTAATAAATTGAATTGAATATATTATAAATAAAGATTATATATATGTAAAGTAAATATAAAAAGATCTATACTTTTTAATTTATTTAAGTAAAATATTTACTTTTAAATTATATAAATTATAATTTAATATAAAAGAATATATACACTACTTTTAGTTTAATTTTTATTAACCCTTGTATTTTAAATTTAAAAACTTGATTAGTGTTTAAATATATAACTATAGCTTATATAATTTAATATACACTTATATTATAGGTATTATAAGTTGGACCACCCCCTTTTCAGCTACCTGGGTGTAACGATCTGGGTTAATTCTCAACAGTTAAACCAAGGTTTATAGGTTTATATTAACAGAGAGGTTAAGGATAAATACTAAGCAGGGTAATGTAATTATAATTCTATAAAATAGGTAGTTCTAGTAAATGTAATTATGAATAACTATTAAAGTAATTATATTAAATAAATAATAAACCAGTTATATATATAAGAAAGACAGTTATAATAATTATTAAAAAATATAGCTATATTTTTAATAATTTAAAGTTTATAATTACTTATATATATCTTTAATTATTAGTGATTTAGTATATACTTTAGTAATTATATTTCTATAGACCTATTATTTTAATATTCTTTTAAACCTAGGCTTTAACTTAGTTAAGTTATAATATAATATCCCCCTTTTATTAGTTTTATCCCTAAAACCTATTATATAGCTATCCCTTTTCTTTATAAGTTTTTTCTCTTTACTTTTTTTTATTTCTGCTTAATTATACTTTATAGTATTATAAAACAGTAAAAAGTTTCTAAACTTACTAAATCTTTATAAAATTATACTGTAACTATATTAATTATTAATACTATTAGTATCTTTATTATATTACATTTATTTTAAATAAAGTATGGTATTCTTTATAAAATAGCTATAGGCTACCTTTATTATTATAAGTATACCTATTAAGGCAAGATATATAATAGAAATAGTATTTCTTTAGCAGTTAATATATATCCTTTTTAGTTTATTATAAGGTATTTCTAATATTTATAGTATATTATTTAATAGCTAAAAAGGAGTATCTTAAAAATAAAAAGCGCGTTATTAAGTATAAGTTATTAAAATTATAGTAATAGATAATAGTATTAACTGCTTTAATAAATAAGTGTTGTGCGCGATTAAGTTATTTTTATAAGCAGCAGTTATAAATTTAGTTATATAAGGTTAAGATATTGTATTATAGTATTAATTTATTGTTGTGGAGTGTAGTACAGCTATATAGAGTATAGAGAGAAATAGGAATAAAGCTTGATTCTAGTAATAAATATGCTGTAATGGCCTTGCTATATATATATATAGCTAATATAAAGGAAAATGTAGAATATATGCATTGTAAGCGCTTATATAGTCTGATATATCGCTTACGCGATATATATATTAGCTGGTATTTGCTATATAAGCAGATAACAGCTCTTTAGCGCTAATAAGCGCTAATAAGTAGTAGGTCTTTAGCTTATTTAACTTAATACACCCCCCAGTTAATAAAGCTATTCCTAATACTTTATTAACTGCTATCCCAGTTTATTTATAGTATTGTAATTATTTAGCTGCGCTTTTAAAGCTTTTTTTATTTAATTAAAAGCTCTTTTATTATAAATATATATCGATATTTTATTATTAAAGGTAAAAAGGATATAAATACTATAGTTATTATTAATCTATAATAATAAAAAGTTAAATAATAAAGCTTTTTAAATAGGTAAATTAATTTTAAACAGTTAAAATAGGTATATTAACTGTCTTTTAGCCTTATTTTTTTTTTTAATTATTAATATTATTATTATAGCTTTAATAAATATTATACTTTTCGCGTATTCTTTTTATAGTGCGGTTTTATTAGCTAATAATAAAATTACAGAATAAAAATACCTTTTTAGTTAAATATAGTTGCGGTTGCCCTTTAAAGGTAGCTTATTATAGCGTTAATTGTTTTTAGGCGGCTATACCTATTACTGCTTCTATACCGGCTACTGCTTTTACGCCGGCTTTTACTTTAGCTAATCCGGTTTCTATTGCTGCGCTGGCTGGTCTAGTTACTTGGCCTCTCTTTTATTTTAAATTAAAGCTTGCTAGGAATTGCAAGGAAGCCCTCGCTAAACTATACGCTATAGCGTCTTTATCGGCTTCTCTTTTTACTTTTACAGCTTTTATTACTGCTCCTACTCTTACTTTAGCCCCTGCCTTTATTATTACTGCTGCTGCTTTAATTACTGCTTTTACTACAGCTGCTCCCGCAGTAATCCCTACTTTTACCTTTACTTTTACTACTGCCTTTACTGCTATACTATTATCCCTTTTTTATAAAAGTTATTTAAAGTTAACAATTATTAATAAAAGAGATTTCTTTTAATATATTACTATTGCCTACTTTTAATAGTATATTATTTATTTTAATAGTAATTATTAATATACTTTTTAATATATTTCTTTTTTACTTTTACTATATTATTTTAATTAATTATATACTTTATAGTTATTTAATATTTATATTAATTATATACTAGCTCTTTTAAGCTATAAATAAAAACAATAACTAAATAAATATATTATTTTCTCTTTATATATTTATAAGCTAATGCAATTAAATAGTAATTTAATATAAAAAAGCATTATACTTTTAATTTAATTTATTAAAGGAGGAGGATTTAATTTATATTAAAAAGGCAGCTACTTTAAATAACTGTAATAATAATGCCTTTTATATATAGGTATATAAAAGGTAAAAAGCTTTAAGTAATTAATTATTGCAGTAATAAAGTATACCTTTTATAGCAAATAGCCTTTAAGTTAAAATTAAACAGTTTCCTATACTTTTATATATTTTATTTTAATAACTATATATTTATTAAATATAATAGTACTTTAAAGTATTTAAAGTATTATTAAAGAAAGGCTTTAATAAGTTTATTAGTAAATATAAAGTTAATAAAAAGATAAAAGCTTAAAAATAATATTTTTTAATATTTTTATTAAAGCTATATATTTTATATATTAATATAATATAAGCAAATATTAATTTATATACTTTTTTAACTATAAAATATATAATTAATTAATTATTATAATTAATATTTTAATTAATATTAAAGTTGAATTTTATTTTTTAAAAAAAGTAATATAAATTTATTATTTTTTTTGCTATTTAAGTAAAGGCAAATAACTTTACTTTTATTATAGATATATTAACTATACTTTAATATATAGTATTTTATAAAATAAAGCTTAAAAAGAGTATAATAAAATACTTTTAAAATAATCTTTAAGTATTTATATTATTAGTAAAAGAAGTATTATTTAAGGCAGTTAAAACTTATATTTTACTTTACCTTTTATATTAAAAAGTTAAAAAGCGCTATATATATAAATAGCAGATTAGTTAATTAACTGCTTTAAAGTGCTTTTTATTAAAGTTAATTAAAAACTATAATAAAGTTAAGGCATTATATACTATATCTAGCTTTATTATAATAGCTATATAAAGTATAAATCCTACCTTTTTTTAATATATTTTAATAGTTACTTTTATAGCTTATATTATAGCTTTTTTAAGCTTTATAATTAATATTAAAACTATAAGAAACTATGTTTTATTATTAAGTTTAAATTACTCTATAACCTTTTTAAAATAGGTTTTATAGGAAAAGTATATTTTATATTCATTATAGTTTTAAATAATTTTAATACTTAAAAACTATTATATATCCCCTTTATTATAAAGCTTATACTTTACTTTAAAAGCGTTTAATAGTTTAGTATAAAAAGCTTTATTATTATAATAATATATAATTAACATATTATTTATATAAAATATAATAAAAGTCTTTTAAGTTTAATTATAAAAGAGGCAGGGCTCTTTAAAGCTTAAAATTAACCTTTATTTCTTTAAAGTTAAAGATAATTTATTAAACTATACTTTTAGTAAATCTTTGAGCCTATATAAGGCTTTAGCGAGCTTTAAATAAATATTTAATGGCTTAAAACCTTTAAAAAAATTATATATAATTAATTTCGAATTTTTATCTTTTAAAGTATTAAAAAAGGCATTTTTAATATTATACTGCTTTAATTTAAAGTTAAATCTTACTATTAAAGTAATAAATATATAGTAAAAATATACTGTTAATATAGCTGTATATATACTTTTTATTATAGAGCGTTCCTATAAATCCCTTTAAACTATAAATTAAGCTTTATTGTATTTTAAATTTCTATTTTAGTTAAACTTATATATAAAAACTTAATATATAAATAATAGCTTTATTTTTGCTTTTAAGTATAATATCTTTTACTAGGGTCCTTTTATATATAAAGAGTTAATTTTATTATATACAGTTTATTTAAACTTAGCTTTAAATAAATATTTTATAAACTCTTTTTAATCTTTTAATAGTTTCGCTAAATCCTTTTAGTAAATAATTTATTTATTAAAAGTAATACTTTTTTAAAAGGAAGCTTTTTAGTTTATTACTATATTAAAAACAGTAAATACTATTACTATACTTTTTAATTTACTGTTTATTAGCTTTTATTAATTAAATAGCAGTTAATATAATATTAAATTAAAAAGTCTTATAATTATTAAATATATATTAAATTTATTATCTTTTAAAGCAGTATTTAAAGTGCGCGTTTTAATCCTATATATTAAAAGATATTTATTAACCTTTTTTGCAGGTTATTTCCTTTAAAGTCTTATACTTTTATAAATATTAACTACTGCTTTACTGCTTAAAAGATTATTAACTGGCTTTTCCTTTAAAGTTTACTCTTTTAATATAAAAGTAAATAAATCTTTTATATACTAGTCTGCCTTTAACTATAGCAGTTTATCCTCTTTTATTAAATAATATACTTTTAATATATGAGGCTATTTTTCTATTAGCTTTTTTTTTAAAAAGGGGTAAATTGCTTTTAAAAGTATTGTTTAAGGTTCCTATTAATGCGCTAGTTTTATTTATAAAGATTAACTGTTTTAAGGTAACCTTTAATATTTAAAGACTAAAAGGTTTTTCTAGGTATGTTAATAGTTTACTTAAAGTATATATTAAGTTAATTTTAATACTTTATATAATTTTTACCTTTAAAGGTATATTTTCTTTTTTTATATTATTTATAAAGGTATCCTTTACTGCAGGAATATATATTAAAAAGAGTTTAAATTTTAGCTTATTTTCTTTAACTTTATTAAACAGCTTATTTAATTTAATTATAGACAGTTTATTTACGCTTTCTTTTTTACTATTAAAGAAGCTAGTTTTATTAAACTATATATTCTTTATAATAATTACCTTTACTAGGCGGGGTAATTAAATATAATATATATTATTCATAATATATTTAATAAAATATTTAATTAGGCCTTTAAGCTTTATTTTAAATTCTTTTTTATTTTAGTTAGCTTTATAGTCTTTATTAAATATATAGGCGCAGCAGCTATATATATAAAGTCTACTTCAATTTAACTGCAGGTCTGCAGACAGCTCCTTTATTAAAAAGGGCGCAAAATTACAGAACTATTACTTTAATTTTTTAATAGGTAATATTATATTAAAGCTACATATAAAACTTATATTAATAATATACGCTACAGCTTTTATACTTTTAAGCTATAAATCGGTTAAAAGGCTTACAGCTTTAAGTATCTTTATTAATTTATTTATAACTTCTTAACCTATACGCTTTAAGGCGCTATTCGGCTTATATATATAGGAAAGGGCAAGCTTTAAAATAATTCCTTTTGCGTTTACCTAGATCTGGAAGCGTATTAAGCCTTTAACTGCAATTACAGCTTTCTCATTATCTTACTTAAAAAATACACTAAAACATTATATTGCGTTTTTACTATATTTATAAAGTTAAAGAGAGCATTAAAGATAATATTTTATATTTTATTTAGTAAAAGGTGTATATATAACTATAAAGCGTATTTTTCTTTAAGTATTAAAAGCCAGTTATCCCTATTATAATTATAGGGATAGTTTTAAAGATTTTAGTGCACTTTAAAGAATAATTTTAGAGTTTATCTTTTAGATATTTTATAAAAGATAACCTGTTTTATATATATAAGAGTATAGGCTTTATACTCTATTCGCGTAGTTCCCTTAATATTTATATTCTTTATATTCTTTACTAGTGCTTCAAGCGCTTTTAGGCTTAAATATCTCAATTATAAGTGCTAAAGCTTTTCTAAGTTATTGTATAGTATTAATAGGTTATATATCAGTCTTTTTCTTTTTTAATATTATATAAATATAGTAGGCTGCGCTAAGAAAAAGGAATAAAGCAGTTATATTGCTTAGGATAGTATACTTAAGGATAGGGGCAATATAGAGCGA
Organism: Mycogone perniciosa; assembly: GCA_025331125.1. Classification (NCBI taxonomy): domain Eukaryota; kingdom Fungi; phylum Ascomycota; class Sordariomycetes; order Hypocreales; family Hypocreaceae; genus Mycogone; species Mycogone perniciosa. Next base: position 74,400 of record JAOALB010000163.1, read on the forward strand.
TAGGGGTTTATCTTAAAGAAATAAAAGATTATACTTATACTTTACTTTCCCTATAATAGTATTTAAATTTGCTATATTAGTATAAAGTATATTATTACACTTTATAAGCTATATTCCTGCTTTTTAAAGTTTTAACGAAAAGATAATATTAATATAAAATCCTTTAACTACAGCTATATCTATAAGCTTTACTAAACGCGCTGCCTTTTAATATAAATTATAGAGAGTATCCTTTAATAGGCGGCGTCTTTTTCCGGCTATAGGATACCTAGCTCCTCTTACTTTAATATAGTTATTTTCTGTATTTAAAAAAAAAAGCCGGGAATAAAGTAATTCCTGCTATTTACTAGATAAATAGCATTATAAATATTAAAAGAATATTTTAAAAGAGGCAGTAAAGTATATCCTATATATTAGTATATATTAATATATTTATTATATATACTGCAGGGTTTATATCTTTTTTATTAATTAGGTTTAGGGAGATTAAGGCAGCTACAATAGTTAAAGCTATACCTTTTTAAGTTAAGGCTGTAAAGTTAATACCCTTTTTATTAAATTTATTGCAGAGTATATACTATTTGTCTTTTTAAAGGCAAATATAAATTTTTATAGCTTATTGCAGGTTAAGGATATATTTCCCTTTTTTATTAGGTTTTCCTTTAAGTGCAGCTAATAGTATATTATAGTCCTTTAAGGGCTAATTATACCTTTCCTGTCTATATAGGCATTCTTTCCTGGCAAAAGCTTTTAAATGTATAGTATTATTCGCTATAGCTTTACCTAAGCAGTTACTAAGCGTTATATAGAGTCTGTAAGCGTGATTTTCTATATTCTATATATTATTTAAGAAAAGTTAACTAAGCTAATTAAAGGAGAAAATCTTAGTAGTTTTACTGCTTTTAATTTAACTGTCTATATAGTATAGGTAATGCAAAATAAAGTTTAAGGTATAGTATACTCTGATAGCTTTTAAGAAAGCCTTTTAAGCAGCTATTCCTGTAACTTTAAAGAGCTTATACTTTACTGTATTTATATAAATATATACCTAGTTTATATACTATACTTTTAGCTTTAGGTTCCTATACTCTGTATTATATAAGATATATTTATATAAAATCTGTACTTTTTTATATATTATATCTTTATAAAGAGTTAATTGTTTTTTAAACTTCTTTATAATTTAATAAATAGTAAATTTAATATCCGAGTTTTTATTATTTTTATTAGCTGCTTTAATAGCAGTAAAGGCTAAGGCTATAGTTTAGGTTGCAGCTTTAAGGTCTATAAGGATTAAAGTATAAATACTAGTATTAACTGTCTTTTATATTTATTTAAGGATTACTGCCTTAGCCTTCCTCTTTTTAGTATATAAAGTAATAGTATATTAATATTTATAGAGCAGACAATTATAATAAATAGAGATATTTATTAAAATAGCTTCTTTTTAAATACTTTTAAGGCAGTTTCTTTTACTTTAACTAAAGTAGGTAGCTTTAAAGTAAGGAAATAGTCGTTATTTTAATTAGGGAGATTAAAATTAACTTTATTCTAGATCCTTGCAGTGGTTATATAGTTATTTAAAACAGTAATCTATTTAATCTACTGTATTATTAAATCTAGCTTTATAAAGGTGATATCTCCTGCGTTATTTATTGTGGAAGGTGGCTTTAAGAGCTTAAAGGCAAAGGGAAAGAGTAAAGGTAAAGATATAATATTAAGGGAAGTTTCTAGTAACTCTAGTAGTTACTACCCGGGCTTATAACTGTCGCGGAGCGCGGTATAGCTATATAAAGTATAGAGAGAAATAGGAATAAAGCTTGATTCTAGTAATAAATATACTATAATAGCTTTACTATATATATATATAGCTAATATAAAGGAAAACATAGAATATATACGTTATAAGCGCTTATATAGTTTAATATATCGCTTACGCAATATATATATTAGCTGGTATCTGCTATAAAAGCAGATAAGAGCTCCTTAGCGCTAATAAGCGCTGATAAATGGTAGGTCTTGAGCTTACCTAACCTAACATTTATTAAAAAAGTTAAATAAGTTTAAATATATTAAGTTAAAGGCTATTATTAACGTTTAGTTTTCCGGCAGTATAAATATATTTAATTAGAACGCAATATCTAATAATCTTTTACTAAAAGACTTAAACTTTAATAAAAGTATTAAAGTTCTATTAAAGTATTCTTTAAGTATCCTATAGGTTCTTAAAAGTTATATTCCTCTCTATAGTTTATTTATTTAACTAGGTATTAGCGTTTATTATTTTCTGCTTTTATAGCCTCAACTTCTTTAATTTTTATTAAAAAGGAGGGCTAGAAAGTAAGGATTTTAGTGTATTTAGGTAACCTTCCTATTCTGGCTAGACCTGGAATTAGGCCCGACGCTAGGACCAAGTTCTAGAGGAATTTCAGTGTAAGTTAGGAAATTTCTATTATCTTTAACGATAATAATTAAGCTAGGACCAGCTACCCCGCCTACCCTAAACTTAATATAATAGGTATAATAGCTATTATAAAAAATCTGACTAAAATGGTTTCCTGTTTATATAGCTGTAAGTCGATTTAGATAATTTCCTATATAAATAAATTTTACAGAAAATAAAAATAAGGCTATAAACTTAATTCTGCTGCTATATTCCTATCATTTAGCTAAAGGACTATTATAAAAGACAAAGCTATTATTTATATAATTACTTCTATACTGGCTGTATATAGATTAAATATTCTATAGCTTCTAGCTATTAAATCATTTACAATTTAATTATTTATCTATTATTAGCCTAATTAAACTCTTAGTTATTTCCTTATTACTGCATTATATACAGCTTCCTAAAAGCTATATATAAATAAGGTTTAGTATAACTTTATTATTTAAATAGGTTATAAGCTTAGGAGAGTTTTCCTTAAGTCTTTATTAGTGGATTCTTTTAGTGGTTACAGTACTTCCTTTAGCGCTACTACAGCACTTATAGCAGGTTTTTTATAATGTTTATCCTAGTGCTTATATTAGCACTTTTAGGATTTTGGCTACCTGAAGCTATTTTTAGGCTTCTACTGCAAATACTATTACAGTTATAGTAATACTACTTATATTACTACCTCTATATACTATATAGTATATTCTTTATTTATATAGGATATAGGTTTAATGTTAGTAGTATAAGTTAACTTATTAAGGCTTTTAGCAGCCTTATTTCCTTAATTAAGGATAATAGCTCTCCCTAGCAGTAAAGGGATTTATTTATTTAAATGCAGAATATAAAATAATAGCTTTAGGTATAGAGGGCTTTTACTAAAACAGTAAAGGCATAGTTAAAAGGTTAGAATAATACTATAACTTAGCTATTTAATACTTTAGCTAGCTTAGCTGCTGCTATTTTAAGTCTTTAACTTTAATAGACTATAAGTCCAATAGATATTAATCTTATAGCCTTTATAGTACTAATATAAACTCTTACCTTTATTCCTATACTTATTTAAGTTCTATTTTCATTAATTCCTTAACCCTAAACCACTATTTTAACTTTAAATAATAGTTTTATTAAAGAGGCATTAAAAAAGGTCTATAGCTTTCTAAAAAGCTATAAGCTAATAAGTTTTAATAACTTTCATTAATAGAAATAGTCTTTAAATATTATACTAAAGGCTATAAATTACTATACCTTTATAGAAAATCCTATAGTTACTAATTCTTTATTTAATTTAAAACAGGCCCTATTATTTATATTAATTAAAGATAGCTTAATAGCTATTCCTGCTATATTTATTACTTAGATTTAAAGCCTAAAAGAAGCATTTTTAGTATTACAGAAACTATATAGTTACTTTAATATACTTTAAAGAGATTCCCTTTATAAGGAATTTCACTTATTAAATTAAAGGAATTATAAAGGATCTTTAGCTGAATTTAACGCTACTTTTAATAGCTTATTAGCTAAGTTAGCTATTTTAAAGCTTAATATTAATATACTCGATTAAGTAAATTAATATTTAAATTCCCTAGAAACGACCTATCTTTAATAGGCTAAGAGAATTAAAGAAACTATTAAATCTAGCAGAGCTATTAGGCAATTAACTAAAGGTTTTAATATTTAGGTTCTTATAGCAGATATACTAAAAGAGACTAAGAATCTATCTTCTATTATATATAAGGTTAATAAAGCCTTAAGGCCTTTTAAATCCATTAAAGATTAATTAGTACTTTATAGATCTAAAGGTTAAAAGCTAGGTTTTAACTTTTATAAAAGGAAAGGAAATTAAAAGAGTTAAAACAATAATTAAAAATAAGCTAAAGAGGATTATACTTTTACTAGTATATATAATCTAGCTATTAAAGGGTATAGCTTAATAGAGCTATTAAAAGATTCCTTTACTAAATCTATTACTAGTTTAGATAATAATCGAAATCTTTTATAAGCCCTAAATGCTAAAAAAGGGAAAAAGTCTTTAAAATCCCTTAACTCCCTTAAAGTTCCTATTTAGGATAGTCTATTATATAATACTGGATCTATAGTTTATATAGTTAATTCTAGAAAATAGTTTATAGACTATAAACCTAATAATAGGGAACTTGGTATTATTTATACTAAAAGGGGTCCTATTACACTTAAAGGAATAGGTATAGTTACTTTTAAGATCTTTAATAAAGATAATTAATATAAAAGGATAATACTGCTAAATACCCTTTATTGCCTACAGCTAAATATAAACCTTATAAGTGGTTTAAGGCATTACTAAGCTGAAGGATATATATAGTATAATACTCTTTTTATAAAAACTATAAAGCTAATAGGGCTATTAAATCCCTTAAAATATAGTTCTTTTCTTATAATAAAAAAATATACCATACTATATAGCCATATAAATAGCTATAGAGCTTATAGCTCTATATAGGTTTAATTTCCTGCTATTAGCAAGAAAAAGGCTTAAGAATATATCGCTATTCCGGAAGTAACAGCTTCGAAAAAACAACTAACTAGATTTAGTCCTAGGCTTATTAAAAAGAATAATCCTAAGGGAAAGGACTTCTCTAAACTCCCTGAAACCCTAGGCTAAGTAGAGGATAAGGGGCCCCATATACCCCTATTGCCTAAGGAAATAGGGGGGAATAAGCCTATAGAGGATACCCTTATAGAGGAAAGGCCCTGTATGCCTAAGGAATCCTCTATTACTAAAGATCTAGAGGTTATTAAGCCAATTAAACCAGAGGGAGAGACTATTACTAGTCCTAGCCAAAAGCTATTAAAGCTAGCCCTCTTATAGCATAAAAGACTAGGTCATATTAGTTTAAGTCTACTAAAGAAGACTACTAAAATAACTACTAGAATTCCTAACTTTAATTCTATTAAAGAGACTGAATTTTATTGCTTAGCGTGTAATAAGGGAAAAGCTATTAAGAGGCTTAATTTAAAGCTAATTCCCGATCCATTAGCCTCTCTAGATTATCTAGAAGCTAATACTTTCCCTATAAAGCCAGTGCCTTATAATAAGGCCCTTATTAGTCTTTTAATTATTGATAGAAAATTAAGATATAGGTGGCTATTCCTTTTAAAAGATTGTAGTGGACCTACCCTTTTAGCTACTATATAAGGCTTTATAAATAGCCTGAAAACGCAGTATTAAGGAATTTTATTACGATAGCGGAAAGGAAATTAATCAGGAACTTTAGACCTAGTTCTTTTCTTTAGGAATTATATATTCCTATAGCAGCCCTTATATTTATAAATAGAATAGCTTAATAGAACACTCTATTAAAGTTTTATTAAATAGGCTATAGGCTACTACTATAGCGGCTAACCTGCCGCTATATCTCTGGAATTTTATTATTACTGCAGTTTTTAAATTAGTTAACTATACAGCTATTACTAATAGGGACTCTACCCTTTATCAAGAATTGTATAAAGACCTAGACCTTAATAAAGATTATAAACCTGATCTGCAAAGATATAGGATTATTGGCTTTTATTGTAAAGTATTTGTTTTATAAAAATAAAGGGCCAAGGGCTATAAATTAGCCCCTGACTGAAACTGGGAGACTACTAGCAGTCTTAGGTAATAATACCTACCTTATCTATACTCCAACTAGATATACAGTCTTTAAATCGTTAACTATAAAGCTATATAAAGATAAAATTCTTAAGCTTTAAATCCTAAAGCCTACTATAGGTCAGGATAATAAGGAATTAAAGGGAGAAATAGAGCTAGATTCTATAAATCAAATAATTCCTAGCTCTCAGGATATTAATCCCTTACTCCTTAACCCTATTCCAGAGGGAGTACCCACTACTATTCCCCTTATTCCTATACCAGTTATACAAGACTCTGCAGTTATCGAGGATCTTATGGATATAGATATATCCCATTTTCTCTATAATAGCGTTAGAAAGCTAGCCTTTCCAGCTGCTGCAGCACAAGACCCATAAACGCTAAAGCAGAGTTTGTAGCTTTTATAGAAGCTACCAAAGAGATTCAATAGCTTATTGGCCTATATAAAGAGGTAGATCGACCAGTTAGACAGCCAATCTCTTTACTTAACGACAATAAAGGTGCTATTTCTACCTTAAATAACCCTACCCTTTATAATCGAACAAAACACACTCTGTTACGGCTTAATTATATTAGGGAATAGGTTAAAAATAGCGTTATTACAGTCAGCTATCTGGAAACCAGTAAAATGGTTACTCACAGGCTTACTAAACCTTTTCCAGGTCCAAAATTCAGGAATTTTATAAGTCTCTTTAATCTCAAAGTTTTACCTAAGGTATATACCTAAAGTTCTTACCCTTCTTATAGCTATTAGCTATTTTATAGCTATTAGCTATCCTTATTATTTTCAGCTATATTAGCGATTTTTTTTATTTTTATATTTTAGTTACTTTCCTATATCTAGATCCTATATTTACTTTAAAGTTATATAGGATAGTATCTATTCCAGAGGGAGTGTTAAAAAGGAGGGCTAAAAAGTAAGGATTTCAGTGTATTTGGGTAACCTTCCTATTCTGGCTAGACCCGGAATTAGGCCCAACGCTAGGACTAAGTTCTAGAGGAACTTTAGTGTAAGTCAGGAAATTTCTATTATCTTTAACGATAACAATTAAGCTAGGACCAGCTACCCCGCCTACCCTAGACTTAATATAATAGGCATAATGGCTATTGTGAAAGATCTGACTAAAATGGTTTCCTGTTTATATAGCCGTAAATCGATTTAGACGATTTCCTATATAAATAAATTTTGTGGAAAATAGGAATAAGGCTATAAACCTAATTCTGCTGCTGCATTCCTATTATTTAGTCGGAGGACTATTATAGAAGATAAAGCTATTGTTTATACAATCACTTCTATACTGGCTGTATATACACTAGATATTTTATAGCTTTTAGCTATTAGATTATTTATAATTTAATTGTTTATCCATTATTAGCCCAATTAGACTTAGTTGTTTCCTTATTGCTGTATTGTATGCAGCTTCCTAGAAGCCACATATAAATGAGGTTTAGTATAACCTTGTTACTTTAATAATTTTATATTTTTCTTTAACTGCTAAACCTTTAATTAAGTCTATAATTAGTTTATTTTCCATTTTATTTTATAATACTTTCTCGATATAATAATCTAGGTTAGTTCTTAATAGTTAAACCAAGGTTTATAGGTTTATATTAATAGAGAGGTTAAGGATAAATACTAAGTAGGGTAATATAGTTACTATTCTATAAAACTAGTTGTTTTAGTAAATAATTGTATTAACGATTATTTAAGTAACTATATTAAATAAATAATAAGCTAGTTATATATATATAAAGGGAATAGTTATAGATTACTTTAGATTATATTTGTTTTTTCATAATTTATAGTAAATCCTTTTACTAGCTTACTAGGATTACTTTATAGTTTATAGTAACTTAAATAATCTAATATTAATTAATTTATCTATCCAAGGCTCCTTTAAGTATATATTATATAATATTTTTATAATAATCAGGCTATAATATAATATCCCCTTTTTATTAGTTTTATCTTTAAAACCTATTAATTCTTTTATAAATACTGCTGTCCTTTATAGTTTATAGGTATAGTGCCTTTATTTTATATTTTATATTTTCTATTAATAGAATATTAGGTTATATCGTAAAATCTTGCTTTTATAAAACTAAATAGGGCTTAGCTCTTTTTTTATTAATTAAAGCTACTGATAATTCTATTATACTTTATTTATTTCATTATAGTTTTAATCTTTTTTATAAAACAATTACAGATAATTTATATTATAGTAAGTGTATATAAAGAGGTTATTCATATAATAGTTCCAGTATTACACTCTTAGCAGCTTTATTTATTATAGTCAAGTTTTATAAGGTTTTTTTAATTTATAGTATAATATAATATATAATTTTAGAAAGGTAAAAGATAAAGCAGGAAAAAGAGGAGATTAAGGCTTATTTAGTCTATATTTAATAAAAGGTAAATAAAGCCTTTACAAAGTTGGCGCGTTTAAGGCAATAGTGTTAGTCTATAGTGTCTTATAGTTATAAAATGGTTTGTTGTGGTTTTAAATCTTTAAATAAGTTAAATAAAGCAGAGCGTTATAAAGGAAAGGCTAATATTAATATATATATTCTTCGGGGCTCTTAATATAATTAATTAAACTGCTTCTAGGCCGCTTAATCTATTACTAGTAAACTAAGATTTTAATAGAATTATTATAAAATTGTTTAAAAGTATTTAAAGTATTCTTTGAATTCCTAGAAGTTATAGTCTTTTTTATAGATTTTTTATATTATTAAATACTAGCGTTTATTACTTTATATTTTTATAGCTTTAATTTTATTAAGTTTATATTTTTCTTTAACTAGTAAAGCTTTAATTAAGTTTATAATTAGTTTTATTTTGAATTTATTTTATAACCCTTTTTTAAATTATAGAATATAAAATATGAAGTAAATCTAGATATTATCTAGTAATATAAATTTATAGGTAACTGTTAAAATAACCTTTTTAATTAAGTAAAGTTTAAGTTTTTTAAATTTTAATTTATTACTTAATTATATTATTTTAATATTTATAGTCTTTTTCTTTAATAAATAATAGTATAAATAAATTATATCTCCCTCTTTAAAGATTAGGCTTTTTAATTTATATTTATTAATATACTTTTTTATTTCTTTTATATATAATAAAAGTATATTTATATTTCTATATTTAAGTGCTTTATATTTTTTAGCTTTAATTTATACTCTATAAATATATACGCCTTTCTTTAATACTTTATATATATTTAATATAAATTTATAGTTAATATATATAGTATTAAGTTTCTTTAACTTTAAAATATAGCTATTATAAAATATTTATATAATTAGTAACTTTTTTATTTAATTCTTTTAGTTAAAGTTAATATAGCTTTTTAAATAAACGTTACTAACTTAATTAATACATTTTATTTATTTATTTTTCTATATATAGTATATAGTATTAAGCTTATAATTAATATTGAAATAGTTTATAAATATTTACTAAAATTTAAATATAAAAGTTAATTTTAAATTAAAAATAGTTTTAGCTAAAATTATATACTTAACTGCAATAAATTATAAAAATATATACACTAATATCTTTATATTTATTACTTTTTTATATAAAATAAAATAAAAGTATTTAATAAATTAAGTTATAATTATTAAAATATTATTATATTTAACTCTTAATTTTAATTTAATAAATAATAATAGTTTAATAATAAGGTTTAATAAAGTTAATTTTTATAATTATTTTAATATTAGTAAAGGTTAAAGTTTATTATATAATTTATATTTTAAAGGTTTAACTATTTATTGCAGAGCGCGGTATAGCTATATAGAGTATAGAGAGAAATGGGAATAAAGCTTGATTCTAGTAATAAATATGCTGTAATAGCCTCGCTATATATACATATAGCTAATATAAAGGAAAATGTAGAATATATGCATTATAAGCGCCTATATAATCTAATATATCGCTTACGCGATATATATATCAGCTAATATCTACTATATAAGCAGATAAAAGCTCTTTAGCGCTGATAAGCGCTAATAAGTAATAGGTCTTTAGCCTATTTAACCTAATATACCCCCCAGTTAATAAAGCTATTCCTAGTGCTTTATTAACTGCTATCCCAGTTTATTTATAGTATTATAACTGTTTAACTGCGCTCTTAAAGCCTTTTTTACTTAATTAAAAGCTTTTTTATTGTAAATATATATTAATATTCTATTATTAAAGTAAAGGGATATAAACACTATAGCTATTATTAATCTATAATAATAAGAAGTTAAATAATAAAGCTCTTTAAGCAGGTAAATTAATCCTAAACAGTTAAAATAGGTATATTAGCTATCCCCCGGCCTTATTCCTCGCTCTTTTTTTTTAATTATTAATATAGCCCTAGTAAATATTATACTTTTCGCGTATTTTTTTTATAATGCACTTTTATTAGTTAATAATAAAATTTTAAAATAAAAATACCTTTTTGGTTAAATATAGTTGCAGTCGCCCTTTAAAGGTGGCTTGTTGTAGCGTTAGTTATCTTTAGGCGGCTACGCCTGCTGCTGCTTTTATACTGGCTGCTGCTTTTACGCTAGCTCCTACTCTAGCTAGTCTGGTTTTTATTACTGCGCCGGCTAGTCTAGTTACTCGGCCTCTTTCTTGTCTTAAATTAAAGCTTACTAAAAATCGCGAAAAAGCCCTTACTAAGCTGCGCGCCGCAGTATTTTTATCGGCTCCTCCTCCTACTCTTACAGCTCCTATTACTGCTCCTACTCTTACTCTGGCCCCTGCCCCTATTATTGCTGCTGCTGCTTTAATTACTGCTTTCACTACAGCTGCTCCCGCAGCAGTCCCTGCTTTTACCTTTACTTTTACAGCTGCCCCTATTACTATACTATTATCCCCTTTTTATAAAGGTTATTTAAAGTCAGCAATTGCCAGTAAAAGAGATTTCTTTTAATATATTACTATTGCCTGCTTTTAGCAGTATACTGTTTATTTTAATAATAACTATTAATATACTTTTTAATATATTTCTTTTTTACTTTTACTATATTATTCCAATTAATTATATACTTTATAGTTATTTAGTATTTGCATTAATTATATATTAGCTTTTTTAAGCTATAAATAAAAATAATAACTAGGTAAATATACTATTCTTTTTTTATATACTTATAAGTTAATGCAATTAAATAGCAATTTAATGCAAAAAGGCATTATACCTTTAATTTAATTTACTAAAAGAGGAAGATTTAGTTTATATTAAAAAGGCAGCTGCTTTAAGTAGCTGTAATAATAACGCCTTTCGCGCGCAGGCATATAAAGGGTAAAAAGCTTTAAGTAATTAGTTATTGCGGTAATAAGGTATGCCCTTTATAGTAAATGGCCTTTAAGTTAAAATTAAATAGTTTCCTGTACTTTTATATATTTTATTTTAATAACTATATATCTATAAAGTTTAATAGTGCTTTAAAGTATTTAAAGCGCTGCTAAGGAAAGGCTTTAATAAGCCTATTAGTAAATATAAGGTTAATAAAGAGATAAAAGACTAAAAATAATCTTTTTTAGTATTCCTGCTAAAGCTATATATATTATATATTAATATAATATAAGCGAGTATTAATTTATATACTCTTTTTAATTATAAAATATATAGTTAATTAATTATTATAGTTAATATTTTAATTAATATTAAAGTTAAATTTTATCTTTTAAAAAAGGCAATATAAACCTATTGCCTTTTTTATTATTTATATAAAGGCAAATAACTTTATTTTAGTTATAGATATACTGACTATACTTTAGTGTATAGTATTTTATAAGATAGGGCTTAAAAAGAGTGTAATAAAATACCTTTAAAATAATCTTTAAGTATTTATATTATTAGTGAAAAAAGTATTATTTAAGGCAGTTAAAACTTATATTTTGCCTTACCCTTTATATTAAAGAGTTAAAAAGCGCTATATATATAAATAGCAGATTAGCTAATTAACTGCTTTAAAGTGCTTTTTACTGGGGTTAATTAAAAACTGCAATAAAGCCGAGGCACTATATACTATATCTAGCTTTATTATAATAGCTGTATAAAGTATAAATCCTACCTTTTCCTAATATATTTTAATAGTTGCTTTTATAGCTTATATTATAGCTTTTTTAAGCTCTATAATTAATATTAAAACTATAAAAAGCTATATTTTATTATTAAGCTTGAATCGTTTTATAACCTTTTTAAAATAAATCTTTTAGGAAAAGTATATTTTATACTCTTTATAGTTTTAGGTAATCTTAATACTTAAAAACTACTCTATATCCCCTTTACTATAAAGCTTATACTTTACTTTAAAAGCATTTAGTAGTTTAATATAAAGAGCTTTATTATTATAATAATATACAATTAAAATATTATCTATATAAAATACAATAAAAATCTTCCAAGCTTAATTATAAAAGAGGCAGGGCTCTTTAAAGTTTAAGATTAACCTTTATTTCTTTAAGGTTAAAGATAATTTATTAAACTATAGCTTTAGCGAGTCCTTTAGCCTATATAAAGCTTTAATAAGCTTTAAATAGATATTTAATAGTTTAAAACCCTTAAAAAGATTATATATAACTGGTTTTGAATTTTTATCCTTTAAAGTATTAAAAAAAGCATTTTTAATATTATACTACTTTAATTTAAAGTTAAATTTTACTGTTAAAGCAATAAATATATAGAAAGAATATACTGTTAATATAGCTGTATATATACTTTTTATTATAAAGCGTTTTTATAAATCCCCTTAAACTATAAGTTAAGCTTTACAGTATTTTAGATTTCTATTTTAGTTAAATTTATATATAAAAACCTAATATATAAGTAATAGCTTTATCTTTGCCTTTAAGCGTAGTATCTTTTACTAGGTTTTTTTTGCGCGCAGAGAGTTAATTTTATTACGCGCAGCTTATTTAAACTTAGCCTTAAATAGGTGTTTTATAAGCTTTTTCTAGTCTTTTAGCGGTTTCGCTAAATCCTTTTAGTAAATAGTTTATTTATTAAAAGCAATACTTTTTTAAAGGGAAACTTTTTAGTTTATTACTGCATTAAAAACAGCAAATACTATTACTATACTTTTTAGTTTACTGCTTATCGGCTTTTATTAATTAAATAGCAGTTAATATAGTATTAAATTAAAAAGTCCTGTAATTGTTAAGTATATATTAGGCTTATTATCCTTTAAAGCAGTGCTTAAAGTATATATCTTAATTTTATATATTAGGAGATACTTATTAACCTTTTTTGCGGGTTATTTCCTTTAAAGTCTTATACTCTTATAAATGTTAGCTATTACTTTACTGCTTAAGGAATTATTAGCTGGCTTTTCCTTTAAGATCTACTTTTTTAATATAAAAGTAGGCGAGTCTTTTATATACTAGTCTACCTTTAGCTATAGCAGTTTATCCTCTTTTATTAAGTAATGCACTTTTAATATATAAGGCTGTTTTTCTATTAACTCTCTTTCCTTAAAGAGGGGTAGGTCGCTTTTAAAAGCGTTGCCTAGGGTTTTTATTAGCGCGCTGGTTTTATCTATAGAGATTAACTGTTTTAAAGTAGCCTTTAATATTTAAAGACTAGAAGGTCTTTTTAGGTGCGCTAGTAGTTTACTTAAAGCATTTATTAAGCTAATTTTAATACTTTATACAATTCCTACCCTTAAAAGTATACTCTTTTTTTCTGTATTACTTATAAAGGTATCCTTTACTACAGGAATATACATTAAAAAAAGTTTAAATTCCGGCTTATTTTCTTTAACTTTATTAAACAGCTTATTTAACTTAATTATAGACAGTTTATTTATACTTTCTTCTTTACTATTAAAAAGCTAGTTTTATTAAACTATAATTTTTTATAATAATTACTTTTACTAAATAAGGTAATTAAATATAATATATATTATTTGTAGTATATTTAATAAAATATTTAATTAGGCCTTCAGGCTTTATTTTAAATTCTCTTTTATTCCGGCTAGCTTTGCAGTTTTTATTAAATATCTAGGCGCGGCAGCTGTATATATAGAGTCTGCTTTAATTTAGCTATAGGTCTGCAGACAGCTCCTTTATTAAAAAGGGCGCGAAATTATAGAACTATTACTTTAATTTTTTAATAGGTAATATTATATTAAAGCTACGCGTAGGATTTATATTAATAATATACGCTGCAGCTTTTATACTTTTAGGCTATAAATCGGTTAGAAGGCTTACAGCTTTAAGTATTTTTATTAATTTATTTATAACTTCCTAACCCGCGCGCTTTAAGGCGCTATTTAGCTTATATATATAGGAAGGGGTAAGCTTTAAGATAATTCCTTTTGCGTTTGCCTAAATCTAGAAGTATGTTAAGCCTTTAACTGCAACTACAGCTTTTTTATTATCCTGCCTAAAAAAATACACTAAAATATTATATTGCATTTTTACTATACTTATAAAGTTAAAGAGAGCATTAAAGACAGTATCCTGTTCTTTATTTAGTAAAAGGCGCGTATATAACTATAAAGCGTATTTTTCTTTAAATATTAGGAGCCAGTTATCTTTATTATAACTATAAGGATAGTCCTGAAAATCCTAGTGTACTTTAAAAAATAGTCTTAGTGTTTATTTTTTAAATGTTCTGTGAGAGATAACCTGTTTTGTATATATAAGAGTATAGGCTTTGCACTCTATTTGCGTAGTTCCTTTAATATATATATTCCTTGCATTCTTTACTAGTGCTTTAAGCGCTTCTAGGCCTAGATATCCTAATCGTAAATGCTAGAGCTTCTTTAAGTTATTGTATAGTGTTAATAGGTTATATATCAGTCTTCTCCTTTTTCCTAATATTATATAAATATAGTAGTCTGCGCTAAAAAGAAGGAATAAAGCAGTTATACTGCTTGGGATAGTATATTTAAGGATAGGGTCTATATAGAGTAATAAAGGTTTATATTAAAGAAATAAAAGATTATACCTATACTTTACCTTCCTTATAATAGTATTTAAATTTGCTATACTAGTATAAAGTATATTATTATACTTTATAAGCTATATTCCTGCTTTCTGAAGTTTTAATAAAGAGATAATATTAATATAAAATCCTTTAACTACAGCTATATCTATAAGCTCTACTAAGCGCGCTGCCTTTTAGTATAGATTATAGAGAGTATCCTTTAATAGGCAGTATCCTTTTCCGGCTATAGGATACCTAGCTCCTTTTACTTTAATATAGTTATTTTCTATATTTAAAATAAAAGAGCTAGGAATAAAGTAATTCCTGCTATTTACTAGATAAATAGCATTATAGGTATTAAAAAGAGTGCTTTAAGAGAGGCAGTAAAGTATATCCTATATATCAGTATATATTAATATATTTATTATATATACTGCAGGGCTTATATTTTCTTTATTAATTAAGTTTAAGGAGATTAAAGCAGCTATAATAGTTAAAGCTATACCTTTTTAAGCTAGGGCTGTAAAGTTAATACCCTTTTTGCTGAGCTTATTGCAGAGTATATACTATTTGTCTTCTTAGAGGCGAGTACAAATTTCTATAGCTTATTGCAGGTTAAAGATATATTTCCTTTTTTTATTAGGTTTTCCTTTAAGCGCAGCTAATAGTATATTATAGTCCTTTAAGGGCTAATTATACCTTTTTTATTTATATAAATATTTTTTCCTAGTAAAAGCTTTTAAATATGTAGTATTATTAGCTATAGCTTTATTTTAGCGGTTATTAAATATTATATAAAGTCTATAAATATAATTTTCTGCATTTTATATACTATTTAAAAAAAGTTAATTAAATTAATTAAAGGAGAAGATTTTAGCGGTTTTACTGCTTTTAATTTAACTATTTATATAGTATAGGTAGTATAAAGTAAAGTTTAAAGTATAGTGTATTTTAATAGCTTTTAAAAAAGCCTTTTAAGCAGCTATTCCTATAACTTTAAAGAGCTTATACTTTACTGTATTTATATAAACGCGCGCCTAGTTTATATACTATACTTCTAGCTTTAAGTTTTTATACTCTATATTGCATAAAGCGCATTTATATAAAATCTGCACTTTTTTGCATATTATATCTTTACGAGGAGTTAATTATTTTTTAAGCTTCTTTACAATTTAATAAATAGTAAACTTAGCGTTTAAGTTTTTATTATTTTCATTAACTGCTTTAATAGCAGTAAAGGCTAAGGCTATAGCTTAGGTTACAGCTTTAAGGTCTGTAAAGATTAAAGTATAGATATTAATATTAACTGTCTTCTATATCCATTTAAAGATCGCTGCCTTAGCCTTCCTCTTTTTAGTATATAAAGCGATAGTGCACTAGTGTTTATAAAGTAAACTGTTATAATAAATAAAGATATCTATTAAAGTAGCTTTTTTTCTGAATACTTTTAAGGCGGTTTCTTTTACTTTAACTAAAGTAGGTAGCTTTAAAGCAGGGACATAGTTATTATCCTAATCGGGGAGATTAGGATTAACTTTATTCTAAATCCTTACAGTAATTGTATAGTTTTTTAAAATAGTAATCTATTTAATCTACTATACTATTAAATCCAGCTTCGTAAAGGTAATATCTCCTATATTATCTATTATAAAAAGTAGCTTTAAGAGCTTAAAGGCGAAGGGAAAGAGTAAAGGTAAAGATATAATATTAAGGGAAGTTTCTAGTAACTCTAATAGTTACTATTTAGGCTTATAACTATTATAAAGCGCGGCATAGTTATATAGAGTATAGAGAGAAATGGGAATAAAGTTTAATTCTAGTAATAAATATACTGTAATAGCCTCGCTATATATATATATAGCTAATATAAAGGAAAATATAGAATGTATATATTGTAAGCGCCTATATAGTTTAATATATCGCTTATGCGATATGTATGTTAGCTGGTATCTGCTATATAAGCAGATAAGAGCTCCCTAGCGCTAATAAGCGCTAATAAGTGGTAGGTCCTTAGCCTACCTAACCTAACACTATTTTATATATTATATAGTAAAAAAGAATATTTTATATTATTTCTTTTAGCCTTTAAAACTTAAAATACTTTTATATTTATTTATAAATCTTGCAAATACCTTAATACTTATATACTATATATTAATAAACTTTTCTAACTATATTCCTTTAAAGTTTATATAAAATTTAAATATTTTTATTTTATTATTAAATTCGTTTATTATAAAGTTTATATCTTTTATAAATCTATTATTATTTTAAGTAATATAATACTTTTTAATGTATTAAAGTATTGTATTATTATAATATACTTTATATATAGCTTAAAATATTATTTATTAATAATATCCTTTAAAGGTTTATTTTAAGATCTGCTTAATATATTTAATTTTTCTTTAATTATAGTAAATATATCTATTAAATATATTTATTTATTTATTTTTAATTTATTTTTAATAAAGTAAAATATAATTAAATTTTAAAAGGTATTTTCTATAATAAATTTACTTTTTAATAAATTATTAAATTATAATAAAATATAAAATATTTTTATTACTCATATATACTTTATCTTTATATATTTTTATAAATAGGCAATATCTTTATTTTTTAAATATAAAAATAATAGTAATGAATAATTTATTATATATTAAAGAGTTTTTTTTTACACTATATAAAGCTTAAAAATAAAAGGCAATAGGTTATAGTTTACAATTTTTATTCTTTTAACTAAATTAAGCTTTTATAGTAAAGTTAAAAGTATCTATTTTCATTTTTATTTCTTTAAGTAATTAAATATACTAAATATAAGTTTTTTTAACATAAACTATTTAAATTTATTAAAGGCTTCCTATATATTTAATACCTATTAAAACTTTTAGTTCTTTTTATTAAATTTATAGAAGGTTTATATAATATTTTTATAGCCTTTAATAAACTATTAATAATAGTAAATAAATTTTAAAAAGCTTTAAACGTCTTTAACTATTATAATATAGGCTAACTTTATATTATTTATAGTTTTAATAAATTTATATAAATTCTTTTAAAAGTAATAATATACTTTAAAAAAGTAACTTTTTATATATAGAATTTATATTTATTTAATCCTATAAATATTTTAATATTTTATAGTATTTATAATACTTTATAAATATATTCTTTATATTCTTTAAAGGTATTTAAAAGAATTAAAATATTATTTAAATAAATAATTATAAATATATTAAAGTATTCTTTTAATATATTATTAATTACTATTAAAGTTCCTTAAAGTATTAATAAAATTAACGCCTATAATTAAATATTTAAATAAACTATATATAATTTAAAAAGCAGTTATTAAGTCAGACCACCCTATAACCGTTACCCCCCCCCCTAGCCGCCTACCTAAAAACACTATAAATGGAAGGGATATATTCCAGTAAAATTAATACAAAACCGCTGCAATGCCGTTTTTTTATATTTTCTAGCTATTCTAGCTCAAATTCATAGTAAAGGTCTTTAAATTGATAGGTAGAAAGTAATTCTGCTGCACGACATGGTGCTAATAGCTCTTTATAGCGATCCCTTGTTGCAATTATATCCTTGATCCTAATAAACCGGTTATTAAGGTCTTGATGCACTTTTTGCTGTTTTTGTGGCTGATAGCAGCGAATAAGGTGTTTTAATTCCTTGATTTTTGCATTAGCTTTAGTAAGCTTAATATTCTGTTGATCTAGACCTCTTTTAACTTTCCGAAATAGCAGCCGGATCGCCGGGTCATCTAAGTTAATGAAATTAATGATGCTTCGAAGCTGTTGTGACCTTGTTGGGGTTATAAAAACAATATAATTAGGTTCCTTAGTCTCTTGGGCTTTTAATGGCGCTATTTCCTGTGTTATTAGGGCCTCAGGCTTAACTTCCAGGGTTTTAAGGAGAAGCCGACTTATTAGGGGCTTAGCTATATTAACTGGCTATAACCTAGATCCAATAAACCTATTTTTGATGTTTTTTAATGTAAGCTAGCTAGCTGGGCTGTATTATAATAGTAAAGAAGGGTTATTTTACTGGCTGGCAAGGAATCGAAAGCATTAGGGTATTTATTAATAGCCGATTAATATATTGTTTTGATAGGTGAAAAAATCGAGATATTGAAAGGTTGAAGAATGTGTAATGTATATGGCGGTAAAAATAAAAGATAGATATCGTTTTTATAGTATTTAAATATAAAATTATCAGTTGTATAACTGCCATGGCCATTAACTATTAATAGAATCTTGCCTTTAGATTAGGCTTTAGCTTAAGGGATAAAAATCTGTTGCAGCCAATTTAATGCTATGGAATCGTTGGTCTAGCCTTTTAGGGTTGCCGAAAACCTTTAATTAGCTAGAAATTCCATTTTATTAGGAAACTATTGCTGCTGAACGGTTTGACCTTTAAAAATAACTAATGGGCTAAGGGCTTGGCCGGTTGCTGAGATATACTCGATAATTGTAGTCTAATAGCGCGTTCTAGGTTATTTTTTTATTACTGACTTGCGATTCGAATTCCTAAGTATAAGGCCGTTAGAGCTGCGGCCCTTTAATATACCTGTTTCGTCTATATTGTATCGATTTCCTAAGAGGATAGCCTTGATTATCGGAAGGTCTAAAAGGTAGAAGAAATCCTTAATAATCTTAGTTGTGGCTCTATTAATGTATACAGAATCGATTGGCTTGCCTTTCATAGTCCGGATAGCTAGGTTTCTGCTTAAAAACCCATTAATCTATTGTTTTCTAAGAGGACAAAGATTATTGCTAGCTATAAGAATTCGGGTTGCAAATTCCTTTAGTTGTTGATGGGTTGGTGGCAGCCCTAGGGCCCTTTGGGCTAAAACCTAGCTGGAGAGATGCTTTTCCTGCTGCTTAGAAAGCCTTTGAAAAGCTTTTTTAGAGGCTGCCTTTGTTGTTGATCCTTTGAGCTGGTCTTGAAGGGTTGTTTGAGGAATACCTTATTTTGCTGCAGCCTCGCGTTGCGTTATGCCATTTAAAACCGCGTTAATAGCATATTTGATGTTATTTTCGGTATAAGGAGATATACTGATTTTAGAAATCTAATTATTTTTTAAATTGGATAAGAAATGCATGAGAAAACGCGGTTTGAATGAAATAGATAATATTCGCGTTGGGTGGGAAATGGGCGGACGGTTGTGGGGGGGTAACGGTTATAGGGTGGTCTAACTTAATTTATATCCTTTTTCAATTTAAATAAACTTAAAAGCGCCTTTAAGATCTAGCGCTTTAAATTACCTTTTTTTATATAGTTTATCTTATAACTTTATAATTAATAATAGTAAAATTCTATTTTTAATTATAGCTTTATTAAACTATTAATACTTGATAATGAATTATAATTTGCCTTTTCTTTTAATATAAATATAATAAAATAGCCTGCTTTTAATAAAAACCATTAAATATACCTTTTAATTAATATATTATTTAAATAGTTATATAAGCTTTTAAGCTTTCTTTTATTTTAATTATAAATTTTATAATAAATAATATTTATATTATCTTTAAGCTTTATTATATAATTTTATTAATTATATTTTAATAGTCTTATATTAAATATTTCTTTAAATAGTTTATTATACTTTTATTATTCCTTAAAGACATTTTATAGCTATTTTAATAATATTACTATTTTAAAGCTTTTTATTTTAAGTATTTCATTAATATTATTAAATACTTTTTATAAAAAGGCAATTACTTTTTGGATTTATTTACTTTTTCCTTAACTTTCTTTAAAATTTACTTTTAAATAAATTATTTATTTAATTAAATTAAAGGTAATTTTCTTAAATCCTTTTTTTAATATACTTAAATGTTTTATATAGGATTTCTGCCCTATAGTTAAAGCCTTTTTAATAGGTTTAATTATTAAAGAAGGTTTACTATTATATTAATGAAGCTAGCCTTTTTTATAATAAATATTAAAGTTATTATATTCTAATTCAAAATAATTAAAAAGAATATTATATTTATTAATATTTACTATAGTATAAAAAACTAATCTTTTATATTTAGCGATTTTAAATTTAAAATAATTAATCTTTTATTTAATTGATTTATTATTATATATAAAGGCTTTTCCTTTTATTTAATAGAATTAATATAGTATAGTTTTCCTTTTTTAAAATAACTATAAGCGATTTATAGTTATAAATATAATAAAATTACCTATTACTCTCCTATTTATTAATATATATAGTTAATATCCTTTAACTATTATTCTTAATTTAAAACATAATAAATCCTTATTATTACTCTTATTATTTAATATTTTAAAAGATATAATTTATTAATTATTACTTTATAGCTTTTTTATAGGTAATATTAATTATTTTTTAATCTTTCTTTTTTGATATAAATTTCGCAATTAATTAAACCTTTTTAATATAAATGCTATTTTCTTTTATTATAGGCAGTTTCGTTATAAGTAATAAAATTCAATTAACTTTAATATAACACTTTCATAAATTAATTAATCTCTTTATCTTTTAAAGTAAATTTATACTTTATACACTTTTATATTTATTATTTTTAAAGTCCTTTTTATATATAAATAATATATTTATCATTCTAATAGTATATATAGTCTAGTAATAAATATAAGATATTATTATGTTATTATAGATATTAATCCTGCAATTTAATCTATTTATATATAATATATTTTAAGCTATTATATTTTAAATAATATTACTAATTATATTTAAATATTTTATTATAATAAAAGTACTATTTTCTTAATCTCGTTTAATAGCAAATATAATATTTCTTAAACTTATATCCTTTAAGGCTTTATCGTTAAGAATATTCCTTTAAAGGTTTAATATTTAATTTAATTATAATAATTTCCAGTTTCTATATTATATAATTATAATCTATTATTTAAAAGTATTATAATATTATATTTATTTTATAAAGTAAAATAAGGTTTTAATTAAATATATATTATACTTACTTTCTGTTTAAAGTATAATATATGGCTATATATAATATAAATAACTAAAAATATAATATAATAGTTTTTATAAATAAACTTATTTATAGTATAATCTCTTTATTGATAAATATATATAAGTTTTATTTATATAGTTAAAATAATTGAAATTACTTTAATAGTTATTTTATTAGTCGCTTTATTTTATATATAAAGCTATTTATATAGGTATAAATATATTTTATTTTATTATATATTTATAGTAGTTCTTTTTATTATATAAAGGTAATATTTATTTAAATTATTTTTGAAATTATTATATATTAATAATATATTATTTAATTTTAAAAGTACAGTATTATATAGTAATAATCTTTTTTATAACAGGTTATTTTTATTTTTATGATTAAAATTACTGTTACTAAACTATCCTTTATTGCTTATAATAATTTAATTAAAATATTAATAGTCAATTATAATAATTATTTATTGATTTAAAATACTTTTATTTTCATTTAATTTTATATAATTAAAGTTTAACTTTTATTTTATTAAACTAATTAAATATAGTAAATATTTATTTACTTTATTCTTTTTAAAAATATCTGTAAAAATTAAAAACTTAAACTTTAATTAATATCCCTTTTAATTTATTACAAATACCCTTTTAAGTTATTTTAAATATTATCTACTTTTATTTTTATTAAGTTTATAAATAAAGCAGCTATTATTATAATCTATAGTTTAATTAAATAATATATAATTAAAAGTTTTTAAAACTATATTAACTTTTATTTAAATTTTAATATTAGCTTTTAAAGTCTATTAGTTTTTAGCTTTTATAAAGCTTTCTAGTCCTTTAAAAAGTATTTTAATTTATTATAATTATAATAAATAACTTTTACTTTTCCTTTTTAAATAGTTTTTAAATCTATTTAATTAAACCTTTCATTATTAAAGGTAATAATATATTTCGATTACTTTTTACTTTAATTTATATATCTTTAATACTTATAAATCTATTTAAATTATTACTATCCTTTCTTTATATTTAAATAAAGTTTATAAAATAAATTATTTATATTCATATACTTTTTAATAAATGTAATAATAATTTTATTATAAATTAACTTATAAGTTTCTCTTTTAATTCTTAATTTAACTTTATTATAAAATTGTTTAATAAAAGTAAAGTTTATTTATTTAGTTTTTAAAGTATATAATATAATTAAAGTACTTTCTTTTTAAATCAAATTTATAAACTTATCTTTTATAATATATTCTTTATGTATATTATTAAAGACATTCTTTAATTTTTCTTTAAATTCATTATAGCGAGCAAATATAAGCTATATTTACTTATTAGCTTTACTTTTATTATTAAAGAAATCCCTTTAAATAAATTTAAACCATTTTAAAGTATATTTTATAAATTATTTAACAATTAAAAAGACTTTATTAATCTTTATATTAAAGTTAATTAAAAAATAAATAAAATAGTTATATTGTTAAGTAAGAAATAATTAAAGTATTATAATACTTTTATTAAAGGGTTTAAAGGGCTGCATTTTACGCAAATCATTTAAATCCTTCAAAGGTTAATTCCCTTTATAGTTTAATATAAGGTTTGAAGTAAATGCAGGCAATACTTAATTCTATAAATTTATAATAGTTATTTATTATTAAATTATTTAATTAAATTTAATGTTTTTAATAATTAAATATTAATAGTATTACTTTTATTTTATATAATTAACTTTTATATATTAAAAGGCTTTTTCTATATAAAAATATAGTTATTTTATTTTATTACCTTTATTTCTATCTTTATTTCTATTTATATTATTATTTTTATTATTTGTTTATATTTAGTAAAAGAGTGAAATCAAGGGTAAATTATTAAAAAAGGATACTATAATAAATATACTTATAGTATTATTTAAAATTCTTAATAGCCTTTTAAATAAAAGTCGTCAATATAATAATTATTTAAGTTTATTCCTAACAGTTTAATTAAGGTTTATAGGTTTCTATTAATAGAAAGGGTAAAAAGAAATATTAAATAGGGCAATATAGTTATAATTCTATAAAATAAATAGTTTTAGTAAATATAATTATTAGTAACTATTTAAATAACTATATTAAATAAATAATAAGCTAATTATGTATATATAAAAGAGAGTTATAACAATTATTAAGGAATATAACCTATATCTTTAATACTTTAAGGTTTATAATGAACTTATATATATCCTTAATTATTAGTAATTCAGTATATACCTTAGTGATTAAATTTCTATTGGCCTATCGTTCCGATATTCTTCCGGACCTAGGCCTTGACCTAGTTGGGTTATAATACCAGGGGTCTCGGCCACCTAATTCCTTAACACTATATTCCAATACCTAACTATTGCAACTGCAATTTTATACCTAATTTTTATAATTGTTTAAAAAAAAAAGATTTTGTTTATTATAATGCCTTTATATATAAAAGAATATATAAAAAACGCGCTTTTCGATATATATAATGGCTCTATATTATAGTTAACTGCCTGTAAATAGGGAATTCTATGCTTAACTTTATAATCCTGGCATTAAGGGTTAGAAAATACCTCTATTACTTATAAATCCCAGTAAAGGCTTTCTTAAATGCAGGAAAATTATCCCTGTAACTGGATTTTTACTTAGTTAGCCCTCAAGCTGCCGCTAATGCATTTTCAATTAAAAACCTTTACATCTCAAGTCTTAATTGGGGGCAGCGATACTAAACTACTTAGGAAATATTAGATTAAGGGTTTTTACGCTATAACCCGGAAATTAAGATTATTAAAGGCAAAAGCATTAATTTAGCCTATATTAATAGGGCTATAACTAATAAAATGAACGAATCCTTTACCCTTTTTAACCTCCTAGCTATTAAAACAATCTTACCTTAATATTATTATAATATAGACAAGACAGGGTTTATAAAAGGCCTTAAAGGCAATAGCCTTATACTTAGGAATTTAAAGAATAAAGCAGTAATAAAAAAGTAACCTGGATTGCGCTGTTAGACTATAATTATTAAGTGTATTTAAGCTATTAATAAAGTAATTAACCTATTAATTATTTTTCGCGGCTAATCTATTTAACAGTAATAGTTTCTTTTAAATTTAAATCTATTTAAACGCTAAAACTTTATTTTATTAAATAAAGGTTAAACTAATAGTAAAATTGTATTGCAGTTATTATAAAATATCTTTATTCCTTTAATAAAGCTAGAAATAAAGCAGTAAAGACTTTTAGTTATTAATAGCTATAAATGTTATATAATTAATAGCTTTTTATATAAATATTATTAAAATAATATTTATTTGCTATTCCTACTATATTATTTATCTTATATTCTTTAACCTTTTAATATCTCGATTTTCTCGCTAATTAAATTTATATTTTATTATAAAGTTAAAAAGCTTACTATTAATAATTCTTTACCATTTAAAAAAACTTATTTCCTTTAATACTATACTAATATAAAACATTTAAGTCTATTAAAAAGAAATAGACTATTAAGTTAATGTAAAGTAAGTTTATTTCCAGTTAATATAGTAAAACTATTAATAAGCTATATAGTTTTATCTCTGCTAAAACAGCTTAAAACGCTAGCTATAATAAAAAAGAAAGGAAGAATAATATAAATTAAAAGTTATATAATGCCTTTATAATTACAGTAAGTCTATAAGCTTATTAAGGACTTAAGAAAAGACAACTAAACTGACTTAACTGTATATCTGCTATTCAGGAAAATTGGCAGGGGTCTGGATAGGCAAAACACTAAGTTAGCTACTGCTAAAGCGAAAATAAAGCAACTAGAACATTAAGTTAAACGTCTCCAGCCAAAAACGAGGGCAAAAGTTACTGTAGATTATAATTAACTGTTTATTAAAATTCCCTAGATTATAAAGATAAGGGAGCAACTAAAAAAGATATTAAATCCAGCTATAAGCTGAGTAGAAATGTCACGGCACCGACCGTGACGCGATGTTAATGCCCTGTCACGTAAGCTCCGGTCACGTAACTAGGCCCCAACGCGTTCCTAGCTATAGCTTTCCGTAAAGCCTTAGGGCTTCCTTACTTTCCACAGCACAATAACAATATTTGCCTTAACCTGCCTTCCTATACTGTAATAGTTTATACTATCCCTTAACTTAACTGCGCTGTCGCGAGGCATATATTTAACCAATTATAAACTTCTTTAAATTCCCCCTTTATTCCTAAACCTATAATAACGCCTCTATAGCCTAGCCTTTACCCCTTAAACCCTATACCTATAAAAAACTAATTGTAAGCAAGATAAATATAAATGCCCTAAACCTCGCCCTATAACCTAACCTGGCCTAATAGACTATAGTCCTTGCTATAAAGCTAGCGCTTTTCCTTTTTCTCTTTAAAACCCTGTAAAAATCTAGCATTAATAGCGACTATATATATTTAATAAACGCGATTATTAGGGATAATAACTTTTATTACTAGTTTTATCTTTTTAATTAAGTAATAAATAAAGGCCTAGCTTAATAGGAAAAATAAAAGTAAACCTTTAAATAGGAAATCTTAAAATAGGCAGCTAAAAACTAAAACCTTAAAGTATAAATTAAAGCCTAAATTAAAGCTTTAAATATAGCTTTACTGCTAAACTTTAAAAATAATAATTTACTTAACTATTATTAAATTAAAAACTTTAAGCAATTTAATAGTAAATAGAAAAATGTTATTAAATACTAATAAAAATATATTAACTAATACTTTTAGATTAATATTACCTTTATAGGTAACTAGTTAATCTTTTTAACTAAACTTAAAAAGATTTTATATATTATAAGCCTTTTAAAAGGAGATATATATTAACTGTAATAAAGAAACTTTAATATTATTATTAAGAATCTTAATAATCTTGCCTAATAATATTAAAAGATTAATACAATACTCTTTATTAATTTTAATAAATAATATAAAATAATTAAATTATTTTAAAAGGTATTATAGTCTTTTAATAACCTATATATATTAAATAAGCCTTTTTAAAACTTTATAGTAGAATTATCTGTATTAGGCAGTAAATATAGTAAGACTGTTAAGTAAATAGTAGAGGCTTTAAAGATAAAGGTCTTTTAAAAATTTACCAATACTATAAAGATGTAAGTAATTAAGCCAGATAAGTTTAACTTTACTAAATAGTACTAACTCTATTAAATTATCTATAATAGGCTTTAAAAAGGCGCCTATTATAATGCCCTTTACGCTGCCTAAATAGGCCAGTGTTAATAAAGCTATTAATAATAGCAGTAATATTATTAACGCTAGCAAAACAACTAAGTAAATAACTAAGCGAATAACTAAACTGCCGCCTTAGCGCTAACTAGTAACCTAATACAGCTAAATACTATATATATTATATTACCTCGCCTTTAAGTCTTTTGCAAGGAATATATTATTAAAGGATTATACTTTTACTATAAAAAAGTAGGTTATAGCTTTAATAAATACAATAACAAAAAGTAAGCTAATATATATTAAAGAAATTTATATTAAGTATAAAATTAAAATTATTAAATCCAGCTATATTAACTATACTTTAACCTAGTAATACTTTAAAGCTAGCAGTAAAATAGCTTAGTAAAGTATAATAACTAAACCCTAATAGTATATTAATATTACCTGTAATATTTAATTAATTTATAAATCTAGGCTTTAAATAATATACTCTCTTTAAATATTAATAAAGATAATAATAGTAGCGCTGCTTTATTAACTTTTAATTTACTTTAGTTTAGCTAGCTATATTTATTAAAAACTTAAACTTAATTTATAAACTAGGGAAAAGATTAACCTCTATTAAAAGTTACAAATAAAGGTTAACTGTAAATAATACTATTATCTTAAAATAGATTTACTACTGCCTTTTTAATTAAAAGCCCTTTAAAGTTAAATTAATAAACAGTAAATCCCTTTTAATATAAACTATACTATCCTTTATATATAATATTTATATTAATATAAAAGCTTTAATAGATAGCGGCTATATACTTTAAGCTTTTATTCGCTGCGCTTTTATTAAATAATTTAATATTACTATTTAATAACTGCTATTTACTAAAAACCTTTTTTTTATTAATAAAAGTATAGCTAATAAAATTTCAGACTTTTTTATTATATAAACTATAATTAGCCCCTATAAGGAACTTTACCTCTTTTTTATTATAAATATCCTTAATAATCTATTTATTATCTTTAACCTTTTATAGCTAAAGAAATACAACTTTAATATTAACTAAAAAGAATTAACTATTACTTTTAAATCTTATTATTATTATAACTATTGCCTTTTAAAAAATACAGCTAGCTTTACATAAATTTTAATAGCAGTTAAAATAAAAAATAACTTTATTAAAGCTAATATAAGGAATATATATTACCAGCAATTAATAGTTAAAAACGCCTTAAATAAAGTAAAGCTTAACCTAACTAAACGAAAAACTATACTATATAAATAACTATTAATTAAAAATACCTAAAAAAAGGAAGACTGCAACTTAATTAAAAAAGGAGTTTATAAACTGCGCATTCTATAAACCCTAATATTAAACTAAGATTACTATATAACCTGTAGGTATAGTAAAATTAATAATAATAAAATATAAGTATAGATAATCTTAAACTAAATACGCGTAAAGCTGCTGCTTGCCTTTATAATCTGCAGTTAATAATAAAAAGGAAAACCTTTATTAAAGCTACTATTACTATATTTTAATATACTGCTTCCGCAAAACTAAACTAAACCTTAAAATTAAAAAATATATTTAAATATAGCAGATATATAAATAGTAGCAGCTATAAAGTTTATTACCTTTTATTATTAATTATATATCCGCGCAATAAAAATAACCTAAAAAGAGATTAACTAAGCTATTAAAATGAAAGCACTAGCGCCTATTAGCCTGTTAAAGCTTTTGAATAAGTTTTTCTAATAAATACTTATAGGATAAAGAGACTATATTAAAGTAAAAATAATATTACTAAAAGAAATATATAACTTTATTAATAAATACTACTCTTTAATATAACTAAAAAAGATTATAGCCGTTAATATAAAGAAGTTTATAGCAGCAAAACCTAAATTTAATAAGCTAAATATTTTAAAGAAACTGCTATTTTAACTATATAACCTATATAATACCTTCCTGCTAAAAACAGTAAATAAGCTTCCTTTATAATAGGCCTAGGACTATAAAATTAAAATATTGCTAGGAAAAAACCTTTTATATTAAAAGAATAGGCTATTTTTCTTTAATAAACTGCAGGTAATAAAAGAATAATTAAATAATAATTTAGTAAAAGGATTTATCTGTAAGTTGTAAATGTAATATACTGCTCCTTTCCTTTTAACTGTAAAACTAAAAGGCAGCGTCTATATCTATTAAAACTATTAAAGGTTAAATAATATTACTATTAAAAATTAATACCTATTACTATTAATCTAGGAAACCCTTAATGCTTTAAACTATATAAAAGTATATATAAAACTTAATATTATCGCTATATTTAATAACCTTTATATCGCTAAAGGAGATATATAAAAAACAGTATTTATTATAAGGTTTAGCCTTTTCGAGATATTAATTATACCTTTCAGCCTCTATAATGCGCCTGCTATATTTTAATATTATATTAACTATACTTTTTATAACCTCTTTAATTATATTTATATAGTATACTTTAATAATATCTTTATATACTTTTTAAGCTGAAAGGAATACTGAAAATATATCTGTAAAGTAGTAGCCTACCTTTAAGACACTAGCCTTTAGATTAATATTATTAAATATAAATTTAAGACAATAAAAATAAAATACTTTAGCTTAATTATTACTTTAAAGGGATTAAAAATAGATCTTAAAAAGGTTAAAGCGATACTAAACTAACAACTACTTAAAGGAGTAAAAGATTTATAAAAGTTCCTTGGCTTTATAAACTTTTATTACTATTTTATTTAAAGATATTTTAAAATAGCTGCACTATTAAATAAGCTTTTAAATAAAGACTGACTATATATTTAAAGAGAAAAATAGCAGGAAGCCTTTAACTTAATTAAATGCGCTTTTAAATTAGCCTTAATCCTAGCCCTCTTTAACTATAATAAGTAAACAGTCTTTAAGATAAACGGCTCTAATTAGGTATTAAGCGGTATTTTATTGCATTATAATAAAAAAGGCATTTTATGCTTTATTGCATTTTTCTCTATAAAGTATAACACTTAAAAATACAACTATAAAATCTATAATAAAAAACTTTTAGCTATTATTAAAGCAATAAAGGAATAGCGCCTAAAATTATAAGGCTTATAAAAATTTAATATTATTATAGACTATAAAAACCTTAAATACTTTACTTTAACTGAAGCCTTAAATTAGCAATAAGTCTAATAGTTTAAATTCCTCTTTAGCTTTAACTTCTGCATTATTTATTAACCTGGCTTTAAAGCTGTAAAGCTTAATACTTTAAATAGAAAAGTAGAAAATAGGCCTGCGAAATTAGATCCCTTTAATAACTAAATTAAAAACAGGCAATACACTATTTTCCTGTAAAGTTCTTTTAGCTTTAAAGTTTAGGCAACGTTTTAAAAAGAAATGTTATTAAATATAAAAATATTTATAAAGGCTGCCTTTATAGCTATAATAATACCCGCAGAAAATAAACTAATCAATAACCTAATTACAGTAGTATATAAATAAAATACTATAGTAAAAGAAATAGTAACTGCGCTTTAAAACCTTAATATCCGCTAATAGCTAAAGTAGCTTTACAGGGAACTTTAAATTATAATAAACGACTGCCGAGTAATAAATAGCAGAATTTATCACTAAAAGCAGCGTTTTATTCCCCTTAATCATAAGCTTTATATATAAATCCTATTTAAAAACCACTTTAGTGGCCTAGCTAGATATTTAGGCAGGTTTAAAACCCTAGACTTTATTAGCCGAATATACTAATAGCTATAAATTTTAAAAGATATTAAAGTATTTATATAAACCTATAAACTATACATTAAAATAAAGGCTTTATAATCCTTACTATAAGGTTTCCTTTAACTACTGCTAATTTTATTTTATATATAATTAAATATCTTTATTAACTATATTATACTACTATTTAAATCTCGCTATTATAATATTACTTATAAATATTTACTAGTAATAGTTTACTGTTTTATTAAAATATATTACTTTATACCTATTACTTTACTGTTAATAAAAGAGCTAGCTAATATATTTATTAATAGGATTTACTGCCTTTATAGTATACCTAATAATATTATATTAGACTATAGTATATAATTTATATTAAAATTCTAGGAATAACTTTTAAAGCAATTAGGAATTATATTAAAATAGTTATTAGCCTTTTACTTTAAAACTAATAGTTAAACTAAAAGAATTAATATAAATATAAAATAATACCTATAAGCTTTTATTAACTTTTATTAAAATAACTAAATCTATTAGCTTTTATTAATTAAATTTACTATAAATAATATAATATTTAAAACTATTAATATATTACTGTTTTTCGCTAACTATAGTTTTAACCCTTGCCTAAGGATAAAGCCTTTATAGCCTTACCTATTAAACCTTTCTGCAGTAAAGAAAAGAGAGTTTTTCTATATTAATACTATTACTAATCAATTTAAATATATTATTATATAACTAAAGGCCCTCACTAAAGCTTTAAAAAAAAGATATAAAGAAAATATAAATATATAAAAAGAGGCATTACTAGTCTATACTATTAGGCAAAAAGTCTTTATTAATATATAAAATATAAAGATTAACTGGCTAATAAAGAAGCTAGATAATAAATAGGCAGGACTTTATATAATAATAAAGGTATACCTATAAGCCTGCGCTATTAGCTTACTGGAAAGTATAAAGATCTTTTTAATCCTATATAACTCTCTTTTATAATTTAAAATAGCTACTTTACTGCACTTTAAATAAAAGATAATTAATAAGGCTGAGTTAAAGAATATTTAAAGTAAAGTATTAGAAAAGGAAGATAATATAGATAAAGTATAAAAGAAGTAAAAGTTTAAAGCGCTTCTAGATTATTATAATAATAATAGTTTCTATTACTTTATTAAATAAAGATACTACGCTGCTATATAGCAATTAGCTGAGGACTTATAAGGCTAAAAGAGGGTAATATAAAACTTTTACATAAAAAACCTAAAAAAGCCAGGCCTACTATAATAGGCATTAAAAGGAATTATAAAAAAAGAAAAAGAGGAAATGGCTAAAAAGAAACTAATGCCTGCAAAGCGCTAATTAAAGACTATACTACGCTAAAGCCTATAACTAAACTATATATCACTGACACTAAAAACTGTATAATTCGCCTTATTTGCCCTTATATCGGAAGTATTAAGATAGATTACCCGGAATTTCGATTTATGCAAGCAATATAGCTATTCGCGGCTGAATAGCGAGATAGGAGGGGGGGTACTGTTACAGCACTGACTGTAACGCGATGTTGACGCCCTGTTACGTGAGCTCTAGTTATGTGACCAGGCCCCAACGCGTTCCTAGCTATAGCTTTCCGTAGAGCCTTAGGGCTTCCTTGCTCTCCACGGCACAACGACGATATTTGCCCTGACCTGCCTTCCCGTGCCGTAATAAGAAACGTTAAATCAAGGTTTTGAAGACCTCTGCTTTGTGTGGCAAATTGAATAGCTAGAAAATATTAAAATTTTTACTATTTTGGCTATTTTATTAATAGAATTCAATGGTGTTGTGTTGGTGTTGTGTTGGTGTTGAGGGTGGATCTAGGTGGCCGAGAACCCCGGGTGGCTGAAGAGGGGGTGGTCCGACTTAATAAATAGATTATATAGGCAAATCAAGGAATAAAACTTTATAGTAACCTTATTTAATAGATTCAATTGTTTACCATATAGTTAAATCTACTTTAATCGGTCAGTTAAACAATTAAATCCACTACCTATAGTTGAGTCATGTATTACTGATATATGACTTAACTACAGGTGTATGATCGTGTGAGACAGAAATGGCTTAGTCAGTATCCCCATCATCACATGATGTCCCAGAATAGTAAATGACAGAGTAGCGTCATTAATAACCTTAAACATCCCACCCTTACTCAGAAAACAAGGGGCTCTGGAAGAGCCTGACAGCAATCTCCAGCTACAGGGTTGACACGCAGAACATGTTTTGTTCACAAAGGCATCAAGGCTCTAATGGCGCTTCAGCTCAGCACAAGGTGCGAAAAGTGCGCAAAGGAACGCGAAGCTGTTGGGAATGTATGCTACAACCATGTTACCAATTGTCACGACTTGTTCTAAGATCCGCATGCTCATCGTGACGAAATCCAGGTAAACGCCGCAAAATCAAATGCATCTTCGGCTCTAATAATACTGAAATCTGCAATTGGTGCCGACACATGAGTCAAACTGCATTAGCCAACAATACCCAGATGCTAACGGCAACTCTGAGAATCGGACCTTGGAAGAGAGAATGGGGCGTGTCGAGTCCTTGTTAGAACGTTTACTCGACAAGGTAGAATCTGGGGAGGGACTAGAGTCTAAGAAATTGGACTATGCAAGAAGTACAACCGTCAAGGACAACATTGGAAATGACGTTGTTGACCCTGCGTTGGTAACATCGGCCCACCCGTCTCATGATGTTGTGGCTTCCATTTTTGAAAATGCATCAGTGTGTGATGATTTCAAGCATATTCTTGCATTTTGCGGCCAAAAACTGACTGTTTGCAGTTTCAACCAGAGCTGAGTAGAAAGGATAATTCGATGCCGGCCAATCGTACCCAGGCGTTGAGGGAAATGACCGATTGGAATAATTCTGGACAGGTTTCCAAAATGGAAAAGGCGTCCCGGTTACTATTGGCGATGGTACCGCCTCGAAAAGCGATTGAAGTTCTTGATAAAGAAAGCTCTCCCTGGATTAACCAACTTTTACGAGCTCTTCCGTCATTCCAAAGACCTGGTGGATTCTCGCTCATCAAAATAATGCCGTTTGAGTCTCCGTCTCTCAGTCATCCAACGACAGTTGCGAGGGCTTTAACGTGCGTGGTTATTTGTCTTCAGCAGCTCCCCGTGGGATTCGACTTTACAACATTGGGGCCTTTAACCCGTTCTGTCGATGAACTCGCCGAATCTTTCACGGCGACGGTATGCGCATTGGTCACATCTGATGATGAGCTTGTTGCTACCCAGAAGGCATCGAGTGCCTGTTCCTCCAGACCATCTTTTTCATCAACACGGGAAAACCCCGACGTGCATGGCTTAGCAATCGAAGGGCTTTGGCCATTGCCTAACTAATGGGTCTACATGCTCACAGAGACGAATCCTTCAGAGATGTATCTGAAAGTCGTAAAAATCAGCACTCGGGGTCATGGCGCCATGTTATTCATTCCGATCGTCACCTCGCCTTGATCCTAGGTTTTCCATACGGTGCCATGGAAAGGGACGAAACGTCTACTTTTTGTATAATGGAAAGGGATTTAGACGAGAGCCAGCAAGACATACTGTATCTGAAAGAGCTGGATCGGACTGCCGCACGAATAATCGATAGAGGACACTCTTCCACATCATTAGCGTTCGTTGCCATGCAGAGCATCGATAATGCACTCGAGACACTGGCACAATCTATGCCACAACCTTGGTGGCAGAATATGGATAAAGCTGACAGCATGGAGGCAGAAGCGTTGGCCAAAGTTTACAGCCGCCTTAATATCCAACTATGGCACCATCAACTTTCGGTAGCGCTTCACCTACCATTTATGCTTGATTCAACAGCCCAGCGTAAATATGAATACAGCCGGTTTTCATGCTTGAATGCAGCACGAGGGCTTCTCAAGCAATATCTCTTAATCCGGACAAGCTTTGGAATGTTTTTATGTCGCTTGACAAATTTCCAAGCATTTACCGCGGCTGCGATTCTCCTCTTCAATCTGTCTCTGCCCAATCCAACGTTTGAGGAGGAAAATCTGGAAGGTCAAAAGGAGGCGGACTGGGCTTTGATCAATGAAGTGATCAAGATGCTGGATGAATCCAATGGGCGCTTTCGCGATGCTGTTGCAGCGCAGGCCTCCAACGTGTTGAACATTCTCCGCAGGGTGATTGAAGACCCATGGGATCAGGGCGGCGATCATTTCAATTTTACGATTGCTTATTTTGGAACCATCTCTATCACGAGAAGGCCACAGATGCAAAATGGGAATCCAGAACTGTCGACCACAGAGTTGCCTTTGGATTACTCGTCACCGTTCAGGGCAACAATTGACATGTCGCAACCAAGCTTCCCTGATGCAGATGAATTGTTACAACAATGGCTCGTGGATGATCCCGACTGGTTAAACTGACATTTCAAGGATCGACTGCTGAATCGGAAAAACATGGGGAAAACATGGAATTTAGCGGTTATCTGAGAAATGTATCAGAATGACAAGAGGCAGCATGCATGGAACGGGCAACTTGGTACAGGTTCTCGTAAGTTGACTTGGAGGTAGGGCTTCTTGGTGACCAGGCTAGATTGTTCAAACGAAGCGACTTGCTCTAATGACGTTTTAGCTTACTATCTGATAGTGAGCCTTTGTCTGTGTATGGGAATTCCCAGTCTTTTTCTATAAATGCTGCACTTGGAGACCTGTGTGACGATCCGGGTTGATTCTTAACGGATAAACCGAGGTTCGTGGGTTTATATTAACAGAGAGGTTAAGGGTAAATGCGAAGTAGCCTAATATAGTCACGATTCTATAGAATAGGCGGTTCTAGTATGCAATTAGTTAACAATTATTTAAATAACTATATTAAATAATTATAACTTATCTGGTCTTATATATAAAGGAGATATATAGTAAATATACTTAGATTATATATAGATTATAGTTATATTGAATTATTTTAGTTTATACTGTATACCTTAAGTAATTTATAGTTTCCAGTAATTTAAATAGTTTTTTTAATTAATAATATATAAAGTATAGATAAAGAGGAAAGAAAGGAAGGAAGGAAGGAAAGTAATAATATACCATTTGTTATATAGTAATTATTTAGTTATTTTCTTAGTCTTTAAAGGTATATATTGCCCTAGACCTTCTATATAGTTAAAAGAGGGTTAAAATATTATATAATACCCCTTTTTTATAGTTTTATTTTTAAAACTTTACCTCCTTTATATAAATACTATACCTCCCTATATAAATATAAGTTTTTTTCTTTTTGTTTTTTTATATATAAAGTATTAATAATATCAATTATATTAAAAAGATTTATTCTTTAAAAAGCTTTTTATATTGAATTCTTATATCTTTTTTTAAAAGAATTAGGCTTTAAAACTATACGTTAGTTATATTATTATTGTTATAAATGTATTTATAAAATAATACATAAAGGGTTTTAATATTAAAACCATATTTAGTCAACTTATTTTCATAATAGTTTTAATATACAATTGAAGATTTATAAATACTTTCTTATATATTTATTTTTTTAATTTTTGAATATTTAAAATTACTTTAAAATATAAATAATTAAAATTCTAAAAGTAAAAGTAAAGATTAAATAGATGGGATTATATTATAAGTCTTTTAAGGCTTTAATACTATTACTTTACGTTTATATTAAATATAAAGTATTAATTAAAAGAAAATAAGAATAATACATTTTAAATTATAAAATATAAATGTTAAATAGTAGAAACTATTCTTAATATATATTCTTTCAAGGCTATTAGTATAATGAATCAAACTGCAAATAAATTACTTAATTCATCATTTAAAGTATAATTTAAATTTTGAAAGGTTATATTCCTTTTCATAGTTTTCTTACTCTCTTAAATATTAATCTTTATTATTTCTTATATCTATAACTTTAATTTCTTAGCTTTATATAGTTTTTTTAATGAATAAAGCCTTAATTAAATTTATAATTAGTTTATTGTTACTTTATTCTATATAAAATAAAAGTATATATATATTTCATTATATAAATACTTTATATTTTTAATTTGAATTTATATATACTAATTGTTAATAGTTTATATATATTTGTTATAATACTATAGTATATATATATAAAATTAAGTTCAATTGATATTCAAATACTATTATTAGTAAATATGGATATAAGCAATTGCTTTTTCTTCATTCTTTTAATAAAAGTTAATATAACCTTTAAAATAAACTATAATAATTGAAGTAATATATTTTATTTAACTATTTATTTGTAAATAATAAAGAATCCTAAATTTATAGTTTATATTTAATTAATTCATAACGTCCCGATTTATTAAATATATTGAATAAGTTAATTTAAAGGTTTTATCCATAAATTCAAATATAATTAAATTCAAAAAACTAGTTAGTTTAATTATTTCTTTTAAATAATTATCTAAACCCTGAAACCTTTTTATTCAAATTATAAACTTTATAAACGTAATATTTATATTATTTTTAATCTCCCTTACATAACTTTAGTAAAGATCGTTAAACTATTTAATATTCAATATTTCTTTCATTACTTTTTTTATTTTCAATAATCTCTAAAGATATCCTATAGTTCTTTAATTATATTATTAATTTAAAGTCTTTTATTTTAAAAGTTCTTTTCATTTTATTAAATACTATCTATAAAAAACTACCTTTACTTTAAATCTATTTATTTCTCCCTTTAATATCTTTAAATCTTACTTTTAAGTAAATTATTGTTATACTTAAATTAGAAATACTTTTCTTTCCTTTTTTTAATATATATAAAGGTTTTCTATAAAAGCTTTACTTTATATTTAAAGCCTTTTTAATAGTTCTCATTATAAAAAGAACTTTATTATCATTGCAATAGAATTAATCTTTATTGCTAAATATTAGACTCCATATATTTTAATTAAAGATAATTTAAAACAATATTATAGTTATTAATATTTATTATATTATGATAATTCCTTTTCTATATGTATTAATCTTAACCTTAAATAAGGTTTAATATATTATCTTTATAGTTTAATTGATCCCTTTGTTCTTTTTATTAAACTTATAGTTTATATATTTATGTATTTATTATTTTCAAATTTACTTTTATTAATAAATAATATATTTCGTTATTCAATTATATATATAAGTTAATAGTATATTTACAGCACTATTAATCCATTACTAATATTAATATTATAATTTATTTTACTTATATATTATATATTTTAAATTATTATATCTTAAATCATGTTAGTAATAATATTTAAAGCTTTTACTATAATTAAAGGATTACTTTATTATATTCCTTTAAGGTATGTATTACTTAAGACCCTTTATATAGTTATAAAGAGGTTATACTATAATATTTATTTAATATTAATATACTGTTTATTAAACTTATATATATTAAAACTTTAAAGTTTACTAAATTCCTTTAAAGCTTACCATTTAATTTAAAAAAAAGTCTTTAATGTTTTAATATTTTATA
This sequence comes from Mycogone perniciosa, assembly GCA_025331125.1. Classification (NCBI taxonomy): domain Eukaryota; kingdom Fungi; phylum Ascomycota; class Sordariomycetes; order Hypocreales; family Hypocreaceae; genus Mycogone; species Mycogone perniciosa. The sequence continues at coordinate 112,901 of JAOALB010000163.1, forward strand.
ATTATAATATTCCTTTTCCAAATATTTTAATTTTATATTAAGTTTATAAAATATAATAAAACCTGAATTAAACATATATAATCTTTTCTTTTCTTTTAGAAGTATATTTTATGTATATATATGATATAAATAAGTAATAATATAATATAATATCTTTTATATACAAGGCTATTTATAAGATAATTCCTTGATATATAAAAGTATATATATTTTATTTATATAATCAAAAGTATTAGAATAGTTCTAATAATTCCTTTATTATTAACTTTATTTTATATATAATATTATATATAAATATAAATCTATTTACCTTTATTATATATTTATAGTAATTCTTTCAATTGAATCTAAGTAATATATTTTTAATTTATCCTTAATACTATTATTAATATATAATATGGCTTTTAACCTTAAAACTATAATACTATATAATAACAATTTATATTATAAAAAGTTATTTTAATTTTTACTATAAACACTATTATTATTAATTTATTTCATATTGTTTATAATAACTTAATTCAATAATATATAATTAATCACATTTAAGCCTTATATTAATATTTTATTTAAAGTAGAATATAAACTTTTAAACTTTATTAATTTTACCTTTATTATTTATTCAGTCCTTTTAGATAACTTTATGTTTTTTTAAAATACTACTTTTAAATTACTTAATAACTAAAGAGACTTTATTAAAGTGACTTTCAAAATAACCAAAATAATAATATAATTACATAAAAATATAGTAAAGTATTATAATATTCTTATTAAAAGGTTTAAAAGGCTATCTTATAAATAATTATTTTAAATCTTTTAAAATTTAATTTCTTTTTCAGTTTTATATAAAGTTTAAAATAAATAATAGTTAATTTTATAAATTTATAATTGTTATTTATTATTAATAAACTATTTAATCAAGTGTAATACTTTTAATAATTTAATATTAATAATATTATTTTTGATTTACACAATTAACTTTAATATATTAAAAGGGCTTTTTTTTAAATATAAATCCCTTTTTATTAACCTTTCTTTTGCTTTTATTTATATTTATACTAACATTTTTATTATTATTTTACTTTTTATAAGAAGGTAAAATGAAAGATATAATATTATAGTTATTAAAAAGGTATACTATAATCAATATATTTATAGTATTATTTAAAGGTTTAATAGCCTTCTTATAAAGGTTATTTATATAAAAGGATTGAAATTATTCTTTAGAAGATAAATTAAAATTTATAAATTTGTATTAATAGAAGGATTACTAATAAATATTATATAAGTCTTATAATATAACCCCGTTATAATAATATAAAGGGTTTTAAGCAATATATACCTTAAAAGAATAATAAAATAATTAACTATTTAAAAGGGATTATTTAAATTCCTATATATTATTTATTATATAAAGTTATAATTATATTAATTTATTTAATATTTATCTGTATTCCTTTTATTAATATAGACCTATAAGCTTTATTTTATTTCTTCAAAGTTAATTTAAACTATTATATATTAACAATTATTTTTAAGAGCCTGTTAAGAAATTTGTATAATATTATAAATATATTTATTATAATATTGTTTCTAATAATTTTAATATTTTACTTTTATTTTACTTTTTTATTAAAAATAAAACAACGATAAAGATAATAATATATATAAAAGTAAAGATAAAAATAAAGTTAATATAATAACATAATTTTATATTTATATATAAAAGGGCTTTTAATATATAAAATGTAATTATATTAAATAAAGATAATATTATTAATATCTATTAACTAAAAGTAGTAAGTCTTAATTTAAAGTTAGTAAATAAATATAATTTATATTTATTTACTATAATTAATTTAGACAAATATTAAAAAGTATTATTAATAATATAAATAAAGAATATATTATAAAAAGTAAACTTATAAATTCTATTTGAAAAAGGGAGTATTCTGATTATATTACATATATTAAAATATATTTTTTGAACATTAAATAAAAGGCTTCATTTTCATTATATACTTTTATAATAAATTGAAATTAAAAATTAAAAAAGAAATTTATAAATTTCTTTAAAATAAAGATATTATTATGTTTATTAATCAATGTATAAATATAACTAATTACTTAATAAGTCTTATTTAATAATAAAAAGGAAAGGGAAAAATATAAATAGATTTAAAGATAATAAAAATATAGAAATTAAGTTAAAAGAAATAAAAGTATATTATTAACTTTAATAATAAAAAGTTCAATTCAATAGATATTAAAACTATTTAAAAAGAAATATTATCTACTATAATTATAATAAATAAAATACTTTTTGAAAGACTATAAAGCTTTATTAAAGTTAACAATTAAAAGGCTATTGAAATTTATATTAAAATTTAAAATAAGAATTAATATAATTTAAAGACTATTAATTATATATTATTAAGGGAACTATATATAATTATAATAACTATTTTATTTAAAGGTTTAATTAAAATATAACTAAATAATATTTAATACAGTATAAAAGAGCAGTTATAATAGATTATAGAATATATTAGTTTAAATTTATATTTTTAACTTTAAAGAATACTTCTAAAATAAATAGCATAAATAAATATTTCTTTAATATAAATAGTTTAAGAAAATAGAGTTTAAACTTTAATTATATTGAATTTAGTAAAAGTGTTAAAAAGGAAGGCTTGTCACGACCCGACCAGGCCAAGGCCCGGGTCCGGAAGAATATCGGAACGACGGGCCAATAAGAACATGATCACT